>JBAMCJ010003218.1:0-20617 GCA_037075205.1 Drosophila prostipennis | reverse complement strand
GGTGATACAGTACAGTGCCTGGCATACAGTACATAAACTGTCTGCCTAATGTCGTCGCAACTAGAACTTGAACCAGTTGGACTAAGATTGCATATGAGGATCTGAAGACTAGAGCGACAGCCTCTGTTGAATGCAAAATGAGTAAAACTTGATTGTGGGAGTCAAAATTGTTACTGATTTTATTGAATAAACTTAACAGTATTTATAGGTAAAAAAGTGCTTAGGTTAACAGAATAGGTAAAAAGCAAAGTGTTGGTTATTATGTATTATTGGTAAATCCGCTAATGGGAGCAAACCCAGTTACAATTCAGCAGAATAAGCTTGTGCCAATAAGTGGGTTTTTCAGGAATAATGGGCCTAGAGTCCGAACAGTTTGCGGATCATACTCTTGACACTTGGTGGTTCTTGTCGCTTTATCAGCTGGGTTTATGAGAGTTGGAACCCAACGCCATTCATTTTCATTTATCTCGTATGCATCCTTTTCATTATCAAAGCTTGCTACAAAATCATCTACATAATGATTTTCTTGTATAGCCTTAATAACAGCTCCTTTTCTGTTCCTGGCATTTAATATAATATTTGTACTTGCATTTTATACACCTCAATATTGCCATCGGAATCCCTCCATAGGAATCTGAAGGAGTCTTGATCTGATTCTTTGACCTTTACTTGGTGTTTATACCATTATAAGGATTTTCTTGCTGAGGTTGTGTGGATCCATATGCTAGCCACCCTAAGACTGTCTTAACGGCTATTAGACTGTTTTCCAAATAAACACTTCGAAGTGTTTTGGTCAAATGGCAATTTTCCACTCCAATTAGAATACTCGGCTTGGCATCTCCGTACCCCTTAATTGGCAAACTCCTTAATTTGGTATATTTTTCATTAAGAGATTCAATGTCAAGTGATTGTACAGGCAGTTCCAAAGACGGAACTGTGCTACCTGTTAATGGCAACCAATTTGTTGTACCTTCTGTTGTTCGAACCGTAAGCTGACATTTTATCGATAGAATTACTTTTTTGTAATTTCCTATCCAGTTGAAAGTCATTTTTTTTCACCAAGCTTTTCTGCCAAATCTGCATCTATTAATGATGCAGAGGATCCTTCGTCTATGAAGGCAAATACTTTAATGATCGTTCTATTTGGTCCAGTAACCTCAATTGGCAGCACCTTAAATAAAAGCATCGATGTGCTGTTCCTGACTCTGAGAATATTTGCTGGGCTACATTCTTGTTGTTCCTGAACTGTTTCTGTCGAACTATTTACAGCCACAAGCTTCTAATAGTGTGTTTAGACCGGGCCGCATCATTGACATGCGACGAAAATGGAATGTTCAGTAAATTTTTTCATGGGAACCCTGTGGATAGAAGAAGAGACAAGTTTTTTGAATGTTCGACCAAGGTTCAGAAATGGGCGGTACATTTATTAGTATTTTGTTAAAAATTTAGTATTTTTGGCGACTTTCTTTAAGCAACGGATGATTTCTATGTCAATTTTCTGTAACGTTTCTACAGTTTCAAAGATGCGGCTGTAGTGTAAAAGCTGGCATCATTTATTGAATATTCGACAATGATTCCAGTAGTCTAAATACACTATTATCCTGATGTAGCATGTAGTTGTGAAACGATTTACAGTTTTCGTCCTTACAAATACGTTTCTTCTTGCACACGTTTAGGTTATGCCCCTGCCGAAGACATCCAAAGCACACTTTCAGTTTTTTGACCATTAACCACCTATTATTTACGTCACTCTTTGTAAATTTTTCAGAATCTTGAAATATGTGTTTTCCCTTGCATGTATAACATTTAATTTTCCCTGTATCCTTAGACGGTTCATTGTCTATCTGCATCGCCATCTTTTGGTTTGACCCTTTATCATGCTTGGAGTTTGTAATTACTTGATGCAGTCGTAAGAGAAGCTTGTGATATATCCATTGCAATTTTATCTATCCACGAACCAAAATGTCCTAGATTAGCGTAGGGTTGGATATCTGATGCATATGTTGTCCATTCTATACAAGTTCGCATAGGAAGTTTACTTATAAAGTCACTTAATAGGACAGGGTTTTGCAAATGCTGCAAAGCGTTAGCCGATTTAAGAAATATGATCTGGTTGGATACCTTTGCTGCCAATGGTATAATTTTGTCTAGGTTGTTTTCCGAGATCTGCTGCATTTCAGATACCTTTTCCAACTGTCTCTAATAAGTAGTCCTGATTGTTCATACTTAAACTGTAGGCGCTTCATAATGTGATCGACGTTAACTGGCTTTATTTTCCAAATCGTAGCAGCATCGGGGCAGTCCTCCGTGTGAAGACACCAGACCATGAATGCCGCCCTGTGCGGCTCCAGAAGTCAGTGTACTGCCATCGCATGAGGCAACGCTAGGATGCAATCCTCCAAATGAGGAAGCTAGGCCATAGATGCCACCCTGTGCGACACCTGAATGCGATGAAGCTGCTCCATGATGCAGTCCTCCGTGTGAGGACACCAGGCCATGAATACCGCCCTGTGCTCCATTAGCGGGTGGTTCACTGCCCTGTTTATCAGCTTCAGAAACCAAAGAATTTACTTTCTTCTTAAAGTCAGTAAACTCTTCGGTCATGGCATTAAATTTTTTCATAATTCGATCCGTCTGCAATTGCTGTTCCACCAACATTTTCTCCATGAAATCCTACATGTTCATTATTGGAATTTCCTTGTCCTTTTCTATTACAGTGTCATCCTGATTGTCACTTAGTGGATCCATGTGGTCCTCATCGGTGTTTGGTTACCCACCTGGTCTTGCCGTCGAATTGTGGGCTTAATCCATTTTTTCCATCAGTCGTCTTTTCGCACGAGTCAATACCATTTAGGCATCACGAAAGAGTGAAGAGTGCCACTGAATGCTCTCATTTGCAGTCTTTTGCAAAGTTAATATCACAACTTTTTGCAAGATTTCAATAGAATTTGCGACATAAGCAACTTTAAAATTTAATAAAAATGTTACGTACCAGCCCTAAACTTTAAATACTTTAATAAAACACTTCTTCTTGCGATCGGCCACCATATATATATTAGAAAATATTCTTCACAGGCTATTTTTGAAATCGTTGCGTTTATTAAATTGTATTTCTGCTCACATCAACGAATTAGCGACAATGTCGGAATAATAGAAAAAGTGTTGGGCAATATATTTATAAGCGAATGAGCTATAATTGGCATACAGGGTAACTCAAGTGTAACGCATTCAAGTGTAACGCCAAGAGTAAAAGTGAAAAAGAAAGTGCAGAAAAGGTCTAGTTTAACTCCGCAAAACTTAACGCTCGGAAGGGTACACAAATTTTCGCGATCTGCATAAAAACGCAGGTATTCATGAGCGTACGTGAGAGTGCAAAATGACAAAATTGAACGAGTTTGAGAGTATTAGTGCGATGCTTCGCGATGAAAAGAAGCAAACTTTTCTACTTTTGCACAAGTTCGTTTTTGAGGAAGACGGGGACAGAAGCAATAAAGAAAGGCTGCGCGAGTTTCAAGGTTACGAATATGACGAATCACACAGAAATTATTCGAAAAAAGTCAATTATATTGCTGACCATTTGACTGATATGGATCTGGCTATTTGTAACTTGCTCAAACTTCCCCATGATAATGATGACCTGACAAAACGCATATTTTGCAATTTGCAAAAAGATTCCTTGTTGGCCGACGCAGAATTCAACGAGAACGAAGAAGATGAAAGCGAAGGTGATGAATCCGAAGACGATAGAGAGGGGAATCAAGCAGACGCCATAAGCATTCAAAGCAGTAACAGTGCCAAAAACGACCGCGAAACAAACAGTTTTTCTGAAATACTGAGGTTCGCTCTAAACTGTCGTGACATAGAGGACTCAGTCCGAGCGTTCAGTGGCGAAGACAATTTGTCGGTAAAAGTGTGGGTGAAGGAATTTGAGGACATGGCGATTATTATGTTCTGGAACGAATTACAAAAGTTAATTTTTGCCAAACGATCGCCAAAATGTTTGTACATTTGCAAGTACAATTTGGTTACCGATACCACATTTAAAAACCTAAGAAAGCCAAGTGAGCGTAACGTTTATCTCATCGGGTTCGGTAAAGTAGATCAAAACAAGAGAAAACGCTATAGTCGGGTGCCCCGACTATCAGATACCCGTTACTCAGCTAAAGGGAGTGCGAGAGAGATGGATATATAAAGCTTTGATCGGGCTTAACTTTTTAACGAATGGTCCGATTTAAAAAAATTCTTCTACATTTCGATAGGTATAACCAGAGCTTGCAAGTATCAGTCAACCTTTTCAAAGTGTTCGAGAAAAACCTGTCATTTACAAACACTTTGAGAACTGGGAGAGAGCTAACACATTCAAAGGGTTTTTGATTAACAGCTGTTACGCTCAGAGCAAAACCCTTTTTTTTAGGGCTCCTACGGTTTCGGTTTCTACTGACTACTTTGCTCGGTCTGTTAGGGAAAACGGTCTTTTGTGAATGTATGCGTGCGTGTGTGTGAACTGTTCAGTAATGCTTCAGTCGTAACATTGCCTTTTGATTATTAAAATTTAAAAGAGTAATGGAAAATCCGTAATGTGTATTTTCTAAAGCTGAATCTGTAAGTTTAGCCCATTTACCATTAAATTCAAATATTCAACATATTTTAATAATTTAAATAATAACCAAATCCACCTAATAAAATTTGTTTAGCTACAGGAAACAGTAAGGTTGAACCTCCTTTAGCAGTTTATGTAGCTTTAAATCAATTCCTAACTATCTAAGAATATCTTCACAACATTACCTGTTTATATTCCCAATATCTCGAAAGATTTGAAAGAACGCGTGAACCATTTTGTAGAAATAGGCTTGGTTGGAATACTTTGAGACATTTTTTATCTTAAGCCTTATGGTAGTTCATTTGAACCAATCTGCCTTTTATAGCTCATTTGAAAGGTAATTAATTTCTTCATGGCTTTTCTTAATAAAGATAGTTCCTCATATATAGTGTAATCACTTTTATTTGTTAAATTTTAAAAAGCCACTAGGATGGGCTTCGTTTTATTTTTTATTAGTTTTTCGCTCTACAAAGCGTGTTCTCTTTTTTAGAAACCGGTCCAAAGTGACCGTTCTCTTATTTCCTTTTTAAATCCTAAAAAGTGACATTTATGTGTGACCATTTATCACATCATTTATCGATTATAAATATATACACAATTCACACTTAAAGCTAATATTAACTAGATGTTTACATTCGGGCAACCTGACATTTGATCGGCCTCGATCATCACACACACAATCCTATAGTCTTAGTACACACTTGCATCCACGGTTTCAGTCTAGTAGCTTCAAGGATTCCTTTATAAGGCAGTTGTGTGAGCTGACAATCCTCAATATCGGTTACTTCGTAGCGATCGTTGGGGAGTACTCGGCTAACTTGGTATGGCCCACGGTATTTGGGTGCGAATTTCTTACAATGTCCAGGCCTCACATCAACATTGCGAATAGCAACAAAGTCATTAACATTATAGGTCATAGGAGCTTTGTGTCTTAGCTTATATATGGATTCATTACGAGTTTGTGACCGTTTTATTCTATCGCTAGCTTCGTCTCTCTCACTCCTAAGGCAACGCGGCTTTTCGGAACTAAATTTGTCTTCAAGGTACTCCGTAAGCTCATCCACAACTGGACCAAGCTGATCGCATCCAAACAGCAGCATACTGGGTGTCTTGCCTGTACTGCACTGAACTGAGTTATTTATAGCGAATTCCACTCGATTTAGTAACTTATACCAGTCTGCTTGATTTAGGGGCTCGGATAACTTCCCTAACATAGGAGTTAAAACACGGTTGACACGCTCGACTTGCCCGTTAGCCTGCGGGGCAGCAGTAGCTACCTTGATGTGATCAATATTTCTTGCTTCGAGGAATGCAGAAAATTCAAAGGACGTGAAGCAAGTACCCCTGTCCGATATGATTCTACGGGGACGACTGTAATATTCAAAGTATTTTTCTAAGGAAGAGTTCACTTCCTTGGTGCTGGTGGAGTTCACGGGGTATAATTTTACAAATTTTGTAAATGCATCAATTGTTACTAGTAAGTGTTTTCTCTTCGAATTTATAGAAGGAAGGGGACCTAGGTGATCTATGTGAATTGTATCGAAGGGAACCGGTATTTTGGGTATGCTATGGAGAGCCCTATCATGAATACTCTTCGGCACAGAATGTAGAATGCACGGCAAACAGTTCTTTATAAATAAATCCACTTTACTTTTCATTGCAGGAAACCAATATTTTTCTTTCAACTTATTTACGCATTTATCTGAGGCAAAATGACCCAATTTCTCGTGGCATTTTCTTATTAATTCCTCTTGCATTCGGTTTGGAGCATACATACACAGTTTATCATTATCATTCAACCTATACACTACACCATCCATTAAAACAAAACGCCCTACCTCTCCTTTCTCCAATTTCTGTCGCAAAGATCGCACCTCATCATCCCTCATCTGCTCCGTCTGCAAAAGCAAATCAATGTCGCACGGGTCTGCTCCAACAATTCCAACAAGTTTATCAACTTCGGGAAGTACTTTCACGGATTCAATCGGGTTTTCAGGTGTACAAGGTTCAATCGGTTTTTCAGATCCACAAGGTACCTTAGGTTCAATCGGGTTTTCAGGTGTACAAGGTTCAAACGGTTTTTTAATCATAGAGGTTGTCACACACGGATCGGAAACTTCTTCAACCAAGTCATTAGATAACAACTCCGTCTGCCTACTCAGCGCATCGACATGAGCCATACTTGAACCCGGTCTATGGGCTATAGAATAATTAAAACTTTCTAACTCAGGGGACCAACGGGCAATACGAGGATTGATGGATTTTTTACTCAAGGTTTGAACCAAGGAACTGCAGTCTGTTACAATTAGAAAAGGCTTGTGTTCCAAGTATATACGGAAGCGACGTAAAGCATATATAATTGCCAATGTTTCAAGTTCGAAGCTGTGGTAACGAGACTCGGCTGCGGTGGCTTTTCTTGAGTAAAAGAAAACGGGGTGAAGCTTTTTATCTAACTGTTTCTGCAATAATACCGCCCCAAACCCATGAGAGCTTGCATCCGTATGCAATTCCGTTTCGTAATGGGGGTTGAAAATTGACAGGACTGGCGGATTCGACAATGCTGTTCTTAACTCCAGAAAAGCATTTCTTTCGGCATCTGGCATTGGAAAGGGCCCTCCTTTTTTTAATAGGTCGGTTAAGGGCTTTGCCACGCGCGAGAAATTAGGGACAAACTTACGAAAATACGAAAATAAACCGAGACAAGAATGCAACGCTTTGCTGTTGAGTGGTTCCGGATATAGTTTGATCGCTCTCAAATGAGTATCGTTAGGCAAAATTCCCTGAGCGCTAACATCGTAACCTAAGTAATCAATACGTTTTTGCATGAAGCTACTTTTTTTAAAATTTATTTCGAGGCTAAACTTAACAAGAATACTCAGCAATGTAGCTAGTACCTTTTGATGCTCATCTACGGTATTCGATGCCAGAATTATATCATCCATATACACAACAATTTGACGACTTCTAACCAGATCGATTAATACGTCAGATATAAACCTTTGAAATACAGCCGGACCATTTTTGAGCCCGAAAGGCATCCTTAAATACTCAAACTGCCCGTCCGGAGTCACAAAGGCAGTATATTTCACGGATTCTTCTTCAACACCTATGTGGTGGAAACCACTCTTAAGATCTATAACGGAAAAGACAGATTTACCTTCGAGGTATTCTAAGCAATCTTCTATAAGCGGTAAAGGAAAATTGTCACGAACTGTCTTCTTATTCAACCCACGGTAGTCAACACACATTCTTATATTTCCATCTTTCTTTTTAACTAGTACCACAGCCGAAGCATATGGGGAATTACTTGGGCGAATTATTTTGTCGGCCAATAAATTATTAACTGTATTAGAAACAATCTCCCTTTCATGATATGACAATCTTCTAGGGGCACAGTGAAACGGGGTTGTTTCAGTAAGACGAATGCACATTTTGAATCTTGGCGAGCTACAACCTTTCGAAAACTTATTAACGTAATGGCTTGCTATAATATCCCGGCACTCCTGCATTCGAACACAACCAAACTCATCGCCTACGATTGCAACACTATCAGTTGACACCACCAAGTTCGCAAATTCGTTCATCCATTCATGAAACACCTCAGTCTTCACCGGGGATGCAATTGTGTTTACAACTAAACATTTATCTTTTTGCTTATTTAAACTATTGCAAGGTATGTTTTTAAAGTTTGACTTCTTAGTAAATAGGGATGCACAGTATAAATTGGAAGCCACCGCAACAGTATTGCTTAGTGAGTTATTATTTTCATAATTTGGTACAGTTTTACGTATTACTAACTTAAGTGACAATAGTTTCAATACATCTCTGCCTAATAACAACGGCGTCGGTAATATAAGACTAGGAATAACAAAAGCTTCAATTCTGTAGTATTTTTCTTTAAACATAAGTATCAATTTAACTTTTCCAATTATCATAATGTTTTGTCCGCTAAGGCCACGGAAACGACTATCCTCTAGGTTTTCATAATCAGTAGCTTGCGGGATAACTTCTTTACTTATAAAACTCACGGGGCTTCCGGTATCTAGTAATGCAAAAATTTTATCAATATCAATGCATCCCTGTTTACTAGGTAGTTTAATGCTTACTAGTTGAATAAACGAAGTTCCGCCGACAGAATCGTCTTCCTCTTCCTTCTCGTCACTGGTACACAACGCAGCTGTTCGTATACGCTTCGGGCACTCCCGGAACTGGTGCCCAGTCTCAAAGCAATGGAAGCATCCTCCCTCTGGCCGCCTTGGTTTCTTGCATTGATTGCTGAAATGTCCCATTGAGCGGCAATTAAAGCACCTTATGTTGGCGTCTGCATTTCGAGCATCGGAAATGTTTGCGGAAGATGACTGCCGCAAAGGTACAGCCGTGCGTGAGACTTGTGGTTTTCGTTTAAACTCGGCCTGTACGATCTGATAACGCATCATTTTCTCGCGCAGCTCATCGAGAGAAACACAGTAATACAACGGTGCTGCGCAGCCGGTGTGATCCTGCAAGCCATCCACAATGTATTTTATAACGTCCATGTCCTCGAACGTCCCTTGTCCAGCAATATTACGCATAGCAATAAAATATTGTAGCAGCGATTCGCCTTTAAGGATTGAGCGACTCTGCAACTGCTTTGCAACCTCATGGTTCGTCATTTGGAACCCAAAAACTTTTAGTAGGCACTCGCTCAGTTCCTTCCAGGTGGTGGTTTTTTCGTACATCGTGTATGAACGGGCCGACCCCTGCAGCTTGCGATTACCCAGTAGCCAACGCTGGGAGTCGCTCAAACCGTGTTTGGCAGCAGCCAAGTCCATCTCACGGATCCATGCATGAACGCCAACGTGATCATCTCCAGAGAAATTTTGCAAGGTTGATTCTATGTCCTTTATGTCAATGGTGAGTTTTCGGTCCACGGTGCCGCTCTCCAAAGCGGCCACTTGCACTTTCAACTCGGCAAGTTCTTTCCGGGCTTTGTACAGGGTCATCTGGTTCAGAATTTCGGCCATTTCTTCCATTTCGTCGGGATTGCGGTCGTCCCCTCCTGGCACACTCTCAGCTGCATTATCGGCATCCTCATCCGATTTCTCAGTAACATTGTCCAACTCCATGGTAGATGATGGCTGTAAGGCTTTTACCATCGCCCGCAGCTGCTGTATGGCCTCTGTGCCGGTCACTGGTACATTTTTTGCAATTAGCACGCTCATTAGTTCATCCTTTGTCAGGATCAATATATCAGAATATTTCATCTCGATAAGATCTGGGGCAAACCCCACACCTGATTTGTAATCACTTTTATTTGTTAAATTTTAAAAAGCCACTAGGATGGGCTTCGTTTTATTTTTTATTAGTTTTTCGCTCTACAAAGCGTGTTCTCTTTTTTAGAAACCGGTCCAAAGTGACCGTTCTCTTATTTCCTTTTTAAATCCTAAAAAGTGACATTTATGTGTGACCATTTATCACATCATTTATCGATTATAAATATATAAACAATTCACACTTAAAGCTAATATTAACTAGATGTTTACAATAGTAAATAAATATATTGAAGCAAACAAAAAAATAAAAGTTAACTTAAATTCAGAATAAAATTCTATGTACAATGCAATTTTAAAATTATCTTATTTCCCATTGAACACCTCCTGTGCTTCTGCCCAGCACACAACCTCAAACGTTTTCAAGTAAGGGGATTAGTCTATAATCCCCAACCATGCTAACCTAATCTAACCTAACCTATTTCCCATGCAAAATTTAAACACAAATCACAGCAGGCCTATACATTTCACTTTCTAGAGAAAACCCATTTTTCTGACTTTTATTTAACAGTAGTCTTTCAGAAACCCTTTTAGGTGACTGCTAACTTAAAAGGGTCTCACCGAGTGGTTACTGAAAGACCGACTGATTTGTTCGGTTGAGCCGAACGGTCGGACCGAAACCGGTAAGCAAAACGAAAAAAGGGTTCCGCTCAGAGAGAGATTCTGTGAGCAACATTATTTTCGGTTTTGTCGAGAGTCAAATTGCCTTAGAAAAATCGATTGACAGTTATTTGCATGCTCTGGGTATAACTAAACACAACAAACCTGCATTTATACTTATCTAAAATCTTTAAAAATGTGGGCGCCAGACACATTTTAGTATCGTCTGTGGGTGATTATGGGGGATTGTGGGCGTTAGAGAGGCGTGGCGCTCGGCTGAAATAAACTTGCGCTGCTGAGATGGTTCTTTGTGAAGTGCATGCAAGCAAGCTCAATTGACAATTTCTAGTGAAGGCGCAAAAGTAACCAAATCACCCAGTACCGACGCAAAGATCAGATCGATTTTTAAAATTGACACTGAAGACTGCGAATCAATTGTAACCATCAGCAAGCGTAAATGCTACGTACAAAGCCGTCCAAAACTATCAACCGGTAAGCACGAAATCCAAAAACATTTGATCCTTAACGACGATATGCCGATACACTCACGACCTCGAAGACTTTCGTATGCCGAGCGATGCATCATAGACAAACAAAACGACCAATGGCTGATGGACGGTGTAATTGAAACCTCCGAGTCGGAATACAGCACCCCAGTTGTCCTAGTTAAAAAACGTAACGGATCTCATCGCCTAGCATCGATTACAGGCGAATCAATAAACTCATTATCAGAGACCATTTTTCACTATCTTTGATCGAGGATTAACTTGACAGATTGCAGGATGCGCGTATTTTAGCTCGATTGATTTAAAAAACGGATTCTTCCACGTCGGTATAGAAGAAGAGAGTCGCAAGTATACATCGTTCGTCACACACAACGGACAGTTTCAGTTTCTTCGAGTTCCTTTCGGTCTCTCCAATTCGCCGAGCGTATTCCAACGACACGTGAATGCTATCTTCAGAGACCTGACTTGTAAAGGAGTAGACGACATTATATTCCCTGCAAAAACACAGGAAGAAGCTGTAGAGAACAACATCGACGTTCTAAAGAGATGCTTAGAGTATGGACTTTTATTTAACTTCAAAAATTGTCATTTTCTGAATCCAAAATCGAGTACTTGGGTAATTGAAAATCAGAAAATAAGTCCATCGCCGTCCAAAACACATGCTGTGACATCGTTTCCTGTTCCGACTAACCTGAAACAGCTACAGAGTTTCCTTGGCTTAGTGTGCTATTTCCGAAAGTTCATCGCCAACTTCTCGCAGATAGCTAAAACCTTATCTGACATGACGACCACGAGACTGAACTGCATTCGGACGCCTCAATCGATGGTTTCGGCGCACTTTTGCTGCAAAAAAGTACGGACGATAACTATTGGCATCCTGTTTATGAACAAAAAGACGACAGATGCTGAAAGGAAGTTCACGAGCTACGAGCTCGAAATCTTAGCTGTTGTGGGAGCCTTTAAAAAGTTCAGGGTCTACTTACTGGGTTTGCGATTTAGACTCATAACAGACTGTAATGATCTAGCCAAGACCATAGAAAAAAAGGACTTGTACACCCGAATAGCTCACTGGATTCTCCAATTACAAGAGTTCGAATACGTCATCGAATACCGAGCTGGCACACGAATTCGCCACTCAGATGCCCTAAGTCGTTCTCGTGATGATAACAGTGACGTCAGTACATAGCAAAATCAAGAACATTCAGGCTCAATTCAACTTAAAGCCATCATAGACATTCTTGCAAAAAAGACGACCCATAACAATTACTTTTTGAAATCGGGACTCTTACACAAAGCTGTTAACTACTGTGAACTCATTGTTGTTTAATCGGGAATGCAACGAGAATATGGTCACTTCTCAATCAAGAAGTGTTAAGAGAGAAGATTCAAAAATGTATTAGCTGCTGTATACCATGCATTTTCAGCAACCGTAAGCAGGGAAAGCAAGAGGGTGAACTTCATCCACTCAGCAAGGACGAAAAACCGCTGCAGACGTATCACATCGATTTCCTTGGCCTTTTGGAGTCGACTCACAAGCAGTATAAGCACATACTTGCAGTAATCGATAGTTTCACCAAATTTTGCTGGCTCTATCCGACCAAGATGACCTCTACCAAAGATGCTGTATCGAGACTTCAGAAGCAAAGCAAAATCTTTGGCAATCCTTGTCACATAATCACTGACAAAGGATCGACTTTCACGACGGAGGAATTTCAACTGTACTGCAACACCAAAGGCATCAAGCATCATCTCATCACAACGGGCCTTCCACGTGCCAACGGTCAGGTCGAGAGGCTAAATACGACAATATTTGGTGTCCTTTCAAAACTTTCAATGAATGATCTACTACAATGGTTTAAGTTGGTCAGCAGCGTGCAGCAAGTCATCAACTCAACATTTTGCAGAAGCGATAAAACAACGCCTTTTGAGTTACTTACGGGAGCCAAGATGCGTCTCAAAGCCGACATACATATCCAGCAAATGTTACTAGCAGAAAAGCTTCAGCTCTTTAACGACGATCGAAATGAACTTCGAAATCAAGTAAAGCAGCACATTCTTAAAATGCAGGAAGAAAATAAAAAAAGATACAACTTACGACGAAGACCATCATCAAAGTACAAGGTCGGTGACTTAGTTGCTATTAAGAGAACACAGCTTGGGCCAGGACTAAAGTTAAAGCCGAAGTATCTTCGCCCATACCGCATTGTAAGGGTGAAATCGAATGATACCTACGACGTAACTAAAGACTCAGTATTCAGCGAAGGCCCAAGGCAGACGAGCACTTGCGTTGAGTACCTCAAGCCGTGAATGACGACGATGAAGACGACGCATTCGAGGCGAATGCAGTGTAGGATGGCCGATTTGTGGGAATGATATGGAAACCCAGATCAGCTGGTCTTATAACGAGATATTTGGCAAACGATAGACGTGGCAAGCCTTCCAAAATTGAGGACGAGAAGCAATTAAGAATTTTCAATGACGATGAGAAGACGTGCAAAATCGACGCGAACACAAAAGACGTATAAAAACGAGCCAACAGTGAAAAACGCAGACGAAGATCTAAGACGCAGATTAATCAATTTAACGAAACCTAATTATAATACTAAATAAGTCATAATAAAACTATTATAAATATAATTAAAACCAGTAGGATTACGTGTACGTTATTTCAAAAAACCTAATCACAGCCCGGTCCCACAAATATATACGGTGAAGTGGCAAGTTCTGGAGCAAATAACTTATAAACGTGGAGGTACCCATATGAAAGGTCATTAAGTTTCATTTCAGGCAGTTCAAATTTAGGAGGTTATACTCACACCATACTTAAAAATTATCAATGTCTGATTGTAAGCCGAAACCAGACTCTATATTATTTTATGTCAAACAATAAAATTAACATCATCAGCATACATTAGTACACGAGAATTTGTTATGATAGAGGGAAGATCGTTAATAAACAAAGTAAACAGCAAAGGACCAAAATGACTACGCTGGGCCACTCCAGATGTTACGTGGATCATTTTAGAAACAGCGCTCATAAATATAACCCTCTGAGTCCTGCCATTCAAATAACTTGAAATCCAAGTTAAAAGATTACATGGAAACCCAAGCAAATCTAGTTTGAATAAAAGGTGAGAGTGGTTAACAGAGTCAAAGGCATTACTGAAATCTGTATATATAACGTCGGTTTGCATTTTATTGTTAAATCCATTTATTACAATAGATGACAATTTAAGTAGGTTGGTAGTAGTCGATCTTCGCTTAACGAAACCATGCTGACACGGTGATATTAGCGAGGAACATAAATGTTGCAAATGAGATGTGATAATACGCTCATAGGCTTTTGGAATTGCCGATAATTTAGAAATACCTCTATAATTTTGGGCATCCGCCTTCGCACCCTTTTTGTGAAGTGGAATAATAAACAAGAGAGAACGCTATAGTCGGTTTGGTGTCCCGACTATCTAATACCCGTCACTCGGCTAAAGAAGTGCGAGGGAGATGGATATATAAACTTTGACCAGCTATAACTTTTTAACAAATGGTCCGATTTAAAGAATTTCTTCACCATTTCGATAGGTATTGATAAGCACAACAAAACTGCATTTTTACTTTTCCGAAATATTTAAATTTTTAAAATCGTATATAGCTATTGTGGGCGTTAGAGGGGGCGTGGAACCTTCTGGAAATAAACTTGCGCTGCGTGAGAACTCCAAGAATCTTCATGCCAAATACCAATCCTCTAGCTTTTATAGTTTCCGAGATCTCAGCGTTCATACAGACAGACAGACGGACAGACGGACATGGCTATATCAACTCGGCTAGTGACCCTGATCAAGAATATATATACTTTATAGGGTCGGAAATGCTTCCTTCTAGCTGTTACATACTTTTGCACGAATACAATATACCCTTTTACTCTACGAGTAACGGGTATAAAGAGTCTTTCCAGATAGTTGGAAAAACTGATGATGAAATAGACAAATGAAAGAGTTTAAGAATAGGTTTGCAAATGGTTGTTGCACAAAACTTAAGCACACACCCAGGAAGTTCATCAGGTCCGGGAGAATAAGTTGGCGTTGTTGTTGTTAAATCTCTTAAAAGAGAACTTTCAGTAATTACAGGGGAAAAAATACAATTTGCCCTATTTAAGGATTTAGGGTAAGGAGATTTTGACCAAGAAGAGGAGCTATAAGTAGTTTGGAAAAAGTCGGCAAATAGATCAGCAATTTCAAAATCTGTCGATGCCTCCCTCGAGTTAAAACGAACCGATGAAGGCAAAGCCGATGACTTACACTTAGCGTTTACAAAGTTATAAAACTGCTTCGGATCGTTTGAAAATTCAAATTTACAATGATTTAAATACATAGAGTAGCAATGACTGTTAAGAACGTTAAAATCAGATCGAGCCACCACATATTTCGAAAAATCGGATGGCTTACCCGATATTTTGTACTTTTATAAGTGTTTTATTTAAGATTTTTAAGTCTTTGAAGCTCATTTGTAAACCAGGGGGCCTGTTCGGCTTTGGAGGAAGCCTATCAGAAACGCATTCATTAATCAAGAAAGAACGCTATAGTCGGGTTGGTGTCCCGACTATCTAATACCCGTCACTCGGCTAAAGGGAGTGCGAGGGAGATGGAGATATGTATAAACTTTGATCAGGCCTAACTTTTTAACGAATGATCCGATTTAAAAAATTTCTTCTACATTTCGATAGGTATAACTAAATACAATAGAATTGCATTTATACTTATCCAAAATCTTTAAAAATGTGGGCGCCAGACACATTTAAGTATAGTTTGTGGGCGATTATGGGTGATTGTGGGCGTTAGAGGGGGCGTGGCGGTCGGCTGAAATAAACTTGCGCTGCGTAGGAAGCCCAAGAATATGTGTTGGTAATCCCAACTTTCTAGCTTTTGTAGTTTCCGAGATCACAGCGTTCATACAGACAGACAGACGGACAGACGGACATGGCTAGATCGACTCGGCTAGTGATCCTGATCAAGAATATATATACTTTATGGGGTCGGAAACGCTTCCTTCTAGCTGTTACATACTTTTGCACGAATACAATATACCCTTTTACTCTACGAGTAACGGGTATAAAAAGTTGTTTAGGACGCTATAGAACAGTTCAGTGGCACTTTCGATGTCCATACAATTATAATAGTCAGTCCAATTATATTGGGAAATCATTAAGTTAAGTTTATTATAGTCACATTTACGAAAACATCTCATTTTAGTTGGAGAAACTAAAGAAGGGAGGGTATCAAGGTAGGGGAGGCAAATTGTCAATTCCATAGTTGGGTGGTATCGGTCTTCTGGTACCACAAGAGCGTCAATTCTAGATACTGTGACTTCAGACGGTTCTGAAACAAACACAAGATCTAATTGTCTTTTTAATGAATTTCGTATAAAGCTAAATTGCTGTAACGATAATTCTAAAAGACCATCCACAAAATCATGGGAGGATAAAGGCAGAGCGACAAGAGAGTCAGTAGAAGGGGTCCAAGAAATATCCGGGAGATTAAAGTCACCCAAAACAATTAAAAGGTCCCTATTGGAAAGAAAGAATAGAATAGATTTAATAGCAGATAGATGTTGCTCATAAATTATTATGTCAGAGCCGGGTGGAATATAAGAACATGTAATTAAGATAGACAAGGATTGCAGGGAAACTTTCACACAAACAAATTCAATGTCATTAGGGGCATGAGAGTGAATTCTCTCCGAATTTATGGTGAAGGTAACGGCAATTAGAACGCCGCCCCCCTACGGGAAAGGCGATCGGTTCTGTAAGTATTAAAGTTGTTTGACAGAATTTTAGAGTCGTTTATCTCTGGCTTCAGTCAAGTTTCAGTAAGGCTAAGCTTTGTTTATAAGCAAAAACAAGACACTCGCAAAAAATCACTGAAAAAGACAAAAAACTCAGAGCACAAAAGTAAACACAACCGTTCACAGGCGATAATGATCTTCCACGCATCTGTTCCGACGCGGTTTTGGAAACCAATGAAGGCCAGGATTTCCACATTGGTCCTATCCGCGAGATCTTGCGGGTTTCAAGGGGTACTCCTTTCCACGTACGCAACTGGGGCACGGTATTCTTCAGCCACTCGGCTGTGCCCTCGTCCAGGCAGTCTATTATCAGGTAGTCCACCCTGAAGTGGATTCCAAGAGCGCTCCACGCCGACGAAAGCATTTCGTCCATGACGGATTCCTGGAACCCAGATACCCTGCAAGCATTTTCTATTGCAGAAGTCACTATTTAGTGACGTCTAGAAGATGAAAACGATCGGCGATATCGCATTCGGATCGCCGAAGTCACTCCCGTCAGGAAGAAATATATATTCCCGAAGTCACTTCTGAGTGACTTCACTCTGGAAGTGACTTCGGTGACGTTTATAGAAGTGCCGCCGTAGTGGAACAATTCTAATGTAGATACCGTGACTTCAGACGGCTCTGAAACAAACAAGATCTAACTGTCTATTTAATTAACTTCCTATAAAGCTAACTTGCTGTAACAATAATTCAGAAAGGCCATGCACAAAAACATGGACGGATAAAGGAATAGCGACAAGTGAGTTAGTAGGAGGGGATCAAAAAATATCAGGGAGATTGAAGTTACCTATAACAATCAAAAGGTCCCTGTTGGAAGGAGAGGATAGAATAGTTTAATTAGCATATAGATTTTGCTCATAAATTATTTAGTTAGAGCCAGGTGGAATATAAGAACAGAATTTACACTAACAAATTCTTTGTCACTAGGGACAAACAGGGTCACCTCCGGAAAGGGCTGTTTCCATAGGCAAAGTCTTACCCCTGCAGGGCCCTGTGCCAACAGGAACTGATGCAGCTACCGAGTTGTTTTGAGTTTTGTTTTGTTTCTTATTAACTGCCCTTGAGCTGGCTGTTTTGCGTTTCGGCGACTCGGTTAATAATAATTTCTTACTATTAAATTGGGCACAAACGGAATTGAACCCCTCATTGAGCTTTTCAAAGGACTTGAGATATTCAATAGGCCGTCTCGAGTCTGCCTCATAAAGGCTCATCTCGACTGTCATTTCCTTGCTGGACTTACATGCCCACATGAGACCGGTATGCATTTCAATGGAGTCTTTAACTCTGCCAGTAAATCATGCACATTTGACGTGCATGATCGATTCGCAGAGCCAGCAGATAATAGAAGAACCTTTAGTTAAACTCGGAAGTGAACAATTTTTCTTGGAAGAGATAAGAGCCATTATAAAGAAAACAAGAGAGATCGCTATAGTCGGGTGCCCCGACTATCAGAAACCCATTACTCAGCTTACGGAAGTGCGAGGGAAATGGAGATATAAAACTTTGATCAGGCATAACTCTTTAATTAATGGTCCGATTTTACATTTTGATAGGTATTGATAAACACAATAAAACTGCATTTTTACTTTCCGAAATATTAAAATTTTTAAAATCGTATATAAGCGATTGTGGGCGTTAGAGGGGGCGTGGTACCCTTTTGAAACAAACTTGCGTTGCGTATGAACTCCTAGAATCTGCATGCAAAATGCCAATCTTCTAGCTTTTATAGTTTTCGAGATCTCAGCGTTCATAGGGACCGACATACAGACAGACAGACGGATAGACGGATATGGCTATATTGACTAGTGACCCTGATCAAGAATATATATACTTTATAGGTTCGGAAATGCTTCCTTCTAGCTGTTACATACTTTTGCACGGACACAATATACCCGTTTTACTCTACGAGTAACGGGTATAATAAGGTTATTTAAAGAAATAGGAATAAGCTGTGAAAAAAATACCTCAAGTATATTTGGCACTGGGATCAAATACCAAAGCCGCAAAGACACAAAACAACGAAAAGTATAGGTGCGCGAGATCGCGAATTTAATTAAAAGCAAGAGAGCGCGAGAGAAAAATCTTTCATCGTCTGAGCGTGGCTTGTTGGGCACCAACAACTATACGCATGAACAGTAACAAATGTAAAGCAAGCAAGAGAAAGAGAAATTAAATTAAAAAGAAATTAGAAATTAGTACAGCAAGTTCAGAGAGAGTGGGAGCGGGAGAGTTGGAGAGAGATTACAAGAGTTTTAGCAAGTTTAGAGCTTGTAATTTACACTAACAAAGTCAAGAGATTAAACAAATCCAATAGAAATGTTAAAATAATTATAACTATGTACTCGTTTATTGTGAAATTTATTTAAAAACACTAACCCGATTGTTAGAGTCTATATTATTATATTGGAGGAAAAGCCGTTTCGATTTTGTATGGACTTTTAAGTTTATTTTGGGTTTTAGCCGATTTAAGTGAGAGAAATGCTAAGAACTTTTGTGACTAGCGCTCTGCGCCATCGGTGATTCCTCTAGTCCAGCAGACGCACCGTGCCACCTTGGTGACTTTGGCCTGCCGTCCCAATCTGCTGCCCGTTCCATCGCTGTCGATGGAACGAAAAGACATTTGTTGCCTTTAGTTTTTCGGGAATTGTGCCCTCTCCTTTCCTTCAGGATGAATGGTCGAGCGTAATCGCAGTCTGAGTGCCCTTTTACGAATGCATGGTAGTTCGACCATGCAATCTGTGATATTACGTTGGAGAAAGCACTTTAATTTAATTTATTGGGTTTATAGTTAACAATAAAACTGCTAACTTCTATTAACATAACTATTTAACAAATCAAGATTATTAGTACAAGCTACTCAAAGACTCAAGAAAGGAGTAAATTTTAGCTGATAAACATTCTATCAAGTTTTCCAATGATATTCCAGTATACAATAAATTATAATTTGAACAAATAAACCTAAAGGGCTCATGGAGTTCAAAGTTTGATCTACAAATTTGCAAGTGAATTCGGCGAAAAGTTCAAGTGAATCTCAAAGTACAGCAAAGTACAGTAGTAAGGTTAAATATGAGCTGCAGTTCGATAGAAGGACATCGACTTGCATTTTGCAAGGTTAAGGTGTAACAAGTTGATGGAGCACATCATTTCCATTTCATGGAGTACATTCATTTATATCCGATTGCAGGCGATGATGAGAGGTTTGGTCGGAGTATGACAGGCAAATTTTTACGTCATCAGCATACATTAAAGTAGTGGCAAAAGATATGACGCTTGGAAGATCGTTTATAACAAGTACAAACAGTAGAATATCTAAGTGACTGATGCATTTACAACAAAAGACAATTGATTATTCAAGAGAACGCGTTGAGAGTAGTATAAATATGGGGAAGCTGGACCATAAAAGTGGAAGGGGGAGGCAATTAATTAGGGTAATTAGGGTATTAAATTAGGTCAAGGTGACAGGTGTGTGACCGTTGCTTATATCCAGAAATCCGGGATTTTAATTAAGCGGTAGAGAAGTTACTGGAGTGCGACAGGTGGCCGTTGCATATATCTAGAAAATAGGGCGAAACGAGGGGAGGACATCCTAATTAAGCGGAGGAAAAGCTACTGGGGCGTGTCGGGTGATCATTGCCTATATCTAGAAAATGGGTTGAAACGAGGGGGAAGAAAGTGTGACGGGTGTCCGTTAATAGATTTAGAAATTGGGAGAAACGAGGGGAAGAAAGTGTAGAGTGGTGACCATTTAATAACCATAACCT
>JBAMCJ010003209.1:0-64551 GCA_037075205.1 Drosophila prostipennis | reverse complement strand
AGAATTATGATATAAAAATGTTATTTAAAACTAAAGACTGATTGAGCTGTTTGAAAACATGCAGATTTTATTGAAGTTTGCCACTGATTGGGGCACTCACCTGACTTATTATTAAGCAAGGCCTCCAGGTCGTCGACATCGTCCGGATAACTGCCATATTCGTCATCGTCAGGCACATTGGCGGCATCGCGCTTCTGCGTGCGTTTCTCGAGATGCTCACCCTGCTGCTGAGTCGGCGATCCATCCAGGTCCACCGTGGTGGAGAGATTCACCAGTGCTGGAAGGACGGCCGCGTCCGAGGACGAGGCCAGGACAGAGGCGGACACGGAGGCGTGGAGCAGCAGTAGGCAGCCGTAGAGGAGCACGGCCTGGCCCAGTTGCATGGTCATCAAGGGGCAACCGTGTGGAGGTTGCTGTTGCTGCTGCTGTTGTTGTTGTGGCTGCAGTTGCAGTTGCAATTGCAGCGCCACCAGCTGCAATCGCCGCAGTAGACAGGGCAACGTTAACTTCGCCATTTTGTCATTTTTGCACCGGCTGCCGGTCCTCTCAACACATTCGCAATTGTTTGAAAACTTTCGCCATTTGGCCAAGAAGTTTCGTTGCCGTCGTTAACAGTTTCAGTTTTAGTTATAGTTTGCAGCTCGGGTTTCTGTTTCTGTTTTTGTGACCGTGCTTTCGTTTCCGTTGGCTCAGTGGTTTAGTGCTCGCTTGGACAAATTGGCCGAACCCCGGTGCACATTACGTATACGTCATGGCGCATATTACGTATACGTCGCCGCCAGCGTTTGCTTCTGATTCTGCTGATGTTTAGCCTGCTAGCTGCCTGCCCTGCATGATAATTTTATATAATTTTCCCCCGCTGCCACAAAACGACTCTAGTTGTTCTTGCTTTTGCTGTTCCTGCGGTTGCGGTCAGCAGCGTCATCATCTTCGAGTGACCCACTAATGTGTGTTGCATGTGCAGCTCCTCCGTTTGCCGCCCCCTCCTAGTTGAGTATTAATTCCATGCAAACTGCAGATTTATGGCACGAACTTTGCAAATCTGGGTCTTCTTTCTGCCCTGCCTCGGCTCGTTATCCAAAGCTGGAATTGCACGGAAAAGGTCAAACATATAAATTTGTGCTTGTACTCAAAATAACCATAAATAATTTGAGCAGTGCGTGTCATCACATCAAATAATCACCGGTATTAACCGTTTAAAAATGATTGCCTTTTATGAATGTTGAATATGAGTCCACTCAACTTGTAGTTTTTCTTTAGACCCTTTTCTTAAAAAAAAATTGCGCATTTTTTTAGTATTTGACAGGTGACTTATGGTTAAACGAAATCATCCACAAATTTTAAAACAAATTGATAATCAAGAAAAGTCATACACAGCTGGTGAAAAGTAAACTAACGAAACATTTGTATGTTTACTTATTTTATTTCACAATATTTGCTCTTAATTTATTAAAACGAAACACAAATGCTGGGGCGAGTATAAAAACCAGCAGATTGTGCTTTCTTCAGTTAGATCACGAAATCTTCCAGCGACGAATATGAAACTTCTACTGGTCCTGGCATTGGCTGTGTTCATCGCCCATGTGGCAGTGGCACAAACTAGTGAGAATTCCACTTCTGAAGACGCAGTCTCTAGATACTGCAGATGATACTTCAGATGATACTGCAGATGATACTACAGATGATACTACAGATGATACAGCAGATGATACTACAGATGATACTGCAGATGATACTACAACTGACTCCGATGATAATACTTCAGTAGGCGACGGAGATGCTGAAGACGATACTGGAAGCGATACTGATACGGATAGTGGAAACGATTCTGATGACGGCAGTTCTTCTGATGACGTCGACTCCGACGACGACGATACGGAGGTAACCACTGCTGCTTCGAAAACCAAAAAAAATAAGAGAGGTAACGGCCGCAAAAATAACAGGAATAACAAGAAAAAGTCAACACCCAAACGACGTAACGCCAGCGCTGCGAAGAAAAACAAAAAACAGGCGTCTAAGAAGCGAGCATCTAATGCCGCCAAGAAGCGTACAAATGCTGTGGCCAACAAGCGCAGGCGCTCCGGATAAATCCAGCTTACATAACCATACTCAAAAATGTTGAAAATATTAATTGTGTTGAACATCCTTTGAAAATAAAAAAAAAACTTGTTTTATTCCCTGATTGACCATTGTGTTTATTTCATCCATAAACATAGTATTTATAATACGAGACTGCTCGATAATACTGAAGTTTAAGTTAAAAGGTCTTATTTAATAACCAATGTTTCATTAAAAAACAAGAATATAGGCACCTTAGGAGCCTTAGAAGGCACAAGAGCGAGAGCTCAATGAGTCAGGATGAATTAAAACTCAGCAAAGCGGGAAAGTCACAGTTAGGAAGGACGGAACAAAAAGTTGACAGCGAGGAATTTATATGTAATAATGTAAAATAAGAACAATGCAAAAATCAGGAAAAACAAGAAATGAAGCTAGCTTCGGCTAGCCGAAGCTTAGATACCCTTGCAGATCAATTCTATTAACTTATAAAACATTAAATTTAAATTTATTTGCGTATATGTTACAACAATCTAAATTTTCGTATTATTTAGGCATTCAATTTTTGATCCTTTCTATATAGCCATCCGAATTTTCTTAAATTTAATTCGAAATTTTAAAATGTTAAAGAAAAGCTATATCCCAGAGAGGAAGCGAATGTAAACATTGTATATATATATATATATCAATTATCAAATATATTTATCATATTATATTGCTTACTTGTTTTCTTCTTACTATGGAAAAATTTAAAACATTTAATGCTTAGAGCTGTTAGTATTGTAACCTTGGCTCTTTTTTAAAGCTCCCATATTTGTTTTCCATATTCTAATTCATATATTTAATTTCTTAAAATCCACTTTCAGCAACCCAAAAATGTTATACAAAGCGATTGCGCACACACAGGTGTTCTAAGCTACCTAAAACGAAAATGATGAATTAAAAAACAAATATGTGCATTGTGAGTATATACATAGATAAAAAATGTAAAAAAGCTTTATATATTTTTATATTTCTTCTGACAAGAAAAAACTATAAATACCCAGTGCTGAAGTCTTTTCACCTCAGAAGTTTATATCTGTTCGTTGACTCTCGCTAAAATGAAGCTGTTGCTGGTATTAAGCCTGGCCATAATGGTTGCCTATGTGGCGGGTGCTAATGACACCGAATACACCGACTACTCCGATGAGGATTATTATTATGATGATGACGACTCATCCACACCCACTGCTTCTGGTTCAGTACAGGACAGCAGTGATGAAGATGACACTTCAGATGGAGATGAAACTTCTGACGAAACTGACACTCCCGCCAGCTCCTCGGAAAGTTCTGAGGATAGTGCCTCTGAGGACAACTCCTCCACCGATGAGGTCACCAAGTCACCTTCAACCAAAGCAAACAATGCCAAGAAAAATGCAGCTCGAAGGAATAGGCGGCGCAGGCGCCCCACCGTAGCTCCAAGAAGAACCACCGCTGCTCCCCAACGTAAGGCAGCCGCGGCCAAAAGGCAAACACCTGTAGCCGCCAAGAAGAATACACCTGTGGCCGCCAAGAAGAATACTCCTGTGGTCGCCAAGAAGAAGACCAATGCTGCCGCCAATAAACGCAGGCGCACTAGGTAACCAGAAGAATTCTTTTCAAAGATATAATGAAGTTATAATGAGATCAGGCTGATTAAAAAAAATGTCATTAAAAGCTTAAATTCGGAATAAAAGTCATTAAAAAAGTATGGCTAACAAAATATTTCAATATCTACACAAAAATATCTAAATGATGTAGTCATAAGTTATGGCTCATAACATACAACTTTGTACTACAACTTTTTGTTTTATTCAAGATCTAAGCCGTCTTTATATATTAAACTCAAAAGTTGGAAGGCGTTTTCTATAAAATTTCTGCTAAAATATTTTTAAATTTTAAGCCATCTTGGCTTTTTGCGGCATACTTTTAGGAGCTAGCACTTGCAGTTTAATGCGCTTGGCCCTTTGTGGTTGTTCTTAGGCGAAAGCCAATAGCATCTATAAATAGTAATTATGCCCCCATACATATACACATAAATGCACAGGGACACTTAATTACTGATGCGCACAGGCGACAATTGTTTAATGGCGAAAGGATAACAAAAAGGGAGGAGCAGACAGCGCCATCGGCTGCCACAATGGGTCCTTTGTTTTCGATTTCAAAGCCGACATTCTGGCAGTGGCATTGGCAACAGAAATCCCGTGTATCCAGTGCACTGCGGCGCACATAAAAGCCACTCCGCATCCAAGTGTTTGTATGCCCGAGAGAGATACCAGCCAGCCTGAGTGTTGGTGTTGGTGGCAGCACACACACAAATATATAATATCCACACACATATCCTAGTACGACACCCGCTGCTGCAGCTTAGTGAGCCAAGTGTGGCAACAATCTGAATCATCGTTTTAGTTTCCCTCACAACCCAACCCAGATGATGAGGGTATTGACGGGTTAGTGGGTTCCAAATCGTAGGTCTTTCCTATAAAAATTAATATCATGCCAGAGAATTGTTAATAAATAAACGTAAAACAAATATCAAGGAGATAGGTTAGTTCGAAAATCTCAAAATAATATTAGTATTTTATAACAGATTTCATTGAAACTGTTTGAAAATGTTCGAATATATAATAATTGTATATATTTCATACAAATATTGGATAATTTGACAGTTAGAAAATAATAACGTGTATATTGTAAGGACGTTTTTTACTTGCTCAAGTAAATGAAAATAAATAATGAAAATAAGGTATTTCGGAGGGAAAAACTTTTCTTAATAAAAATATTTTTGTTTTTGTGCAAACCAACGAATTTTGGTTTTTTCCTAGCTAATTTTTTTCACATCCTCTTTTTTAATTTTTCCATTTTTAAGCTCCCCCATCCTTTAAGAGAAATCTAAAGGGTATATCCCAGTGGAACCCATGATATACCCTGCTAACACCATTTACAATTGCAGACGGTGAGCTGACATAGAACCCAAGGAAGGTGCCGGCGGAGGATATGGCTGCTGTAATATCTGTGGCTGATGCCTTAAGAGGAAAATGCGATAATGTGCGCTAAACAATGAACAATGCAGAAATGGCATAAAAATAGCCAGAAGTGGGATACGAGTGGGACGTAGCAGCGGGAATTATAATGGAATATGTGTTTGGCTCTGAGGATGATAACGGCGAGGATGGTGTCGGTCGGTGGTGTTGGTCTTGTTGGCACTTACGATGATGATGATGGCAAGTGCCAGATATATGCTGATTGTAGGTGTGGCTGCTGACGTTGATGGGACTGGTTGAGTAGCAGATCGTCAGATTGGAGATTCTGCTTCTGACATTTACATGTTTTGCAATGAAAATACCAAGTAGCTAGGCGTGTGCTAAATAAATTGCAAATCTGTTAAGACTTTTTTGAACTTACTAAGGATTTTCAGTGAAAATTATTTCTGCTGTGAGATGTTTTCATTGTTTATCTCTAAAAGTTAATAAAGAAATTACCTTTTTAAACCCGAAATCTGATTCTGCTTAAAACTTTTAAAGCGTTAAATCAATTTATTATTCATTTATTTATTCTCTGGTTAAGGAGTAAATATAATGTACTATTAAAATACAATATTAAATAGACTTTTAAAGAAAATTAAATCAACAACCCGATATTTTGTTATTCAAGCTTAAACTGACCATCCATCAAACTTTTTTAGAATCTTCTATTGCTCACTTTTTGATAACAATCTTAAACGCCCAACAAAGACATAAACTTCCTCCTTGCGGAATGTATAATTTGAAAAACAATTTGCATTTCCTTGAGGGCAATTTATTTTCCATTCCTTCGCAGCGGCAGAAAGCAGGGAAAACTAAAAGTTTCCGCACTCGAAAGAAATTTCTCTAACAAGGCATTTAGTTGGCAAACAAAAATACGTGCATTTTTCTAACCTGGCGGTGGGAAAAATGTTTATGTAATTACAGACACGTTTAAAAGCTGTTGGTTTTTCGGAGGGCCAGATGCAAGGACTTGGAGAAAGTGAGCGAGTAACTAGCAAAGAGCAGAGCAATTTATGTAAGTGCGAGATATTTTTATGTCTCGGCGAACCATTAAAATGTGCATAATGCAATTCCGCCACTCCAGCACTTTGAATATAAATTTCCACCGGCTGAGGCGAAAAACGGAATAGCGGAAATGCAAGTCCAATAACAAGCGTCAGGGATTGTAAGACGAAGGGAAAGATAGACAGGGGCTTAGTGGACATGGTATACACTCAAAGAAGAAAGGTTTGATGCAGATTTTACTATTACTATTTTAAATACGTGTGTCTATATTATTTTATTTAATTACTGACACTATTAAATTCTTTACAGTTCTATAAATCTCAAAATAATAAACACGTTACAAATTGTAATATTGTCATTAAAATAAATTGTAATAATTCCTTTGCATGTGCATCATATTTCTTCAATCAGATGATAAAAATAGAATGAAATCGTTTTCTGATCTTTAATTGTTGTTATGAACACTATAGGGGAGAGGTCTGTAGGTTGGTACACCTTTTGTTTTTAGTCTCCCATTTGGACATTTACTTTTGAAACTTCACGTGTTAGGTACCGATCGAAAGCTTAGTCTTTTAGCTGTACAATAAAGCAAGAAAAAAAATTTTTTTCTCTGGGGAAAACTAAAAAATATTTTTTTTAGAAAAGTGCCAAAAAATGACAATTTGAAAAAGAGGTCTGTAAGTTGAGACACTTTTAAAAGTCAATAATACGCACACCAAAAGTACTCCAAACTTTTAAAAACTATTTATTTATGTTAATTTAATCAATTTTAGTTCGTCTTAAATTATTTCCCATCCATTTTTTAAGAACTTAGACCAAATAACAATTAAAACCAAAAGGCTCATTGAACATTCACTTTTCCCCTAATATCAAAGAAATGTACTAGGCAGAAAGCGACCTCTGTCGGGCTAAGGCCTTTTTGTATGAAAAACGGATGTCTCAACTTACACGCTCAAAGTGTCCCAACTTACACAAAATGGGATGTTTCGGGAAAAAATTAATAACTTTATTTCTGACTGTCACATTAAGCTGATTCTTTTTTTAATTTGTTAACAGTTAAATTACTAATGTTTTAAATCTCTTACCAAGGTAATTTAAGCACGTTACTAATTTTTAATGGAATTTTGAAAAAAGTGGACAAAAACTTTTTTGGTGCAAAATGGTACACCACTCTCACAGCTTAAATCTGGCTAGAGCCTGGCTTATAATGTTTTCCCCAAAAGTTTTGTCACTGAAAAGGACTAGAAAAAAAAAATAAAAACAATTTTTTTAGTGGAAAAGTTTTGAGAAAATTGAGTGTCTCAACTTACAGACTGTCTCAACCTACAGACCTCTCCCCTATATATGTATATTTCGACCTGAAAAACTAAAAACTATTTTAAAACAAAAACTGAAAACTGACTCCTGGAAGAGGAACGACATTTAAGATTAAAATTATTTGAACACTCTATTTACAAATAAATCGTATTAATATTAATATTCCTTTCTTTTTTGACTTGATTTAAATCCAGAATAACATATTTTTTAAGTGCACTCACTTGCAACGGCGATGTGAATGAACGCACCTCTTGGAGCTCCTGTGTGTGTGTGCGAGGACATGAGAGGGGGTGGGAGGGAGAGGCGCAGTTTTACAGTAACGGTAACGGAAGCAACGAACGCAAACATCATCCTGCATTTCTGCATCGCCGCAGCTCGGCTCTCTCATTCTCTCCCTGTCTCTTAAAAGAGAAAGTTAGAGAGAGCCGCGCGCCTGCCCCCAGAGAGTTAAATCTAGCGGTACATAAGACTTTGCGGACACATAAGACTGCACTTGTGTGCGTGTGTGTGGGCTCCTACTTTTAGGCACTGATAAAGCCAAATTTACATACATACATACATATATACGCCGAAAAGCCTCGCCGCCCCCCGATTGTCGCCCTCTTTGTTAGGGCCACGGCTTTTGGCTTCTTATGTGCCGCCGATGCCGTTTAAAATGTAGGTTACACACAGCGAAAGAGGACCCGTAGACGCACACAAATCACAAACACACACACACCTTACAGAGAGTCGGGCACACATGCACGTGCATACGTGCAATATATTTTAGCACTTTCCGTTTTCCCTTCGGAGTGTGTCCTGCTCTAAGGTAATAAAAGTTTTACAATTTTTCGGCTACATATAGACACATACGGGTGTGTTTGGCTTTTGTCTTTTACCAGGTCCAAAGTCAGCTGGGCCGTACAGATTTCTATTCCCACAAAATCAAAGTTACGGACTCTGTGGCCCGGAAAAGTATGCTACGGGAACGAACTATTCGTCGTTTCTCTGAGAAATTAAAAAACCATAAAATAAAAAATGTTTAAAACAAACTTCAAAGGAAAAACCTAAATTAACAAATTGCTTAGTTTTATTAATTATAATTATAGATTGTAGCATTTGTCAAAACGTACATTCAAAAACAAGAGAAAAAGGTTTAGTCGGGTGCCCCGACTATCAGATACCCGTTACTCAGCTAAAGGGAGTGCGAGGGAGATGGAGATAAAAAACTTTGATCGGGCATAACTTTTTAACGAACGGTCCGATTTGAAAAATTTCGTTGGTATAACTAAACACAACAAAATGGCATTTATACTTCTCCGAAATCTTTAAAAATGTGGGCGACTAGACACATTTTAAAATCGTTTTGTGGGCGTTAGAGGGGCTCGACTCAAATAAACTTGCGCTCCGTAGGAAGCCCAAGAATATGTGTGGGTAATCCCAACTTTCTAGCTTTTGTAGTTCCCGAGATCTCAGCATTCATACAGACAGACAGACAGACGGACAGACGGACATGGCTAGAACGACTCGGCTAGTGATCCTAATCAAGAATATACATATATACTTTATATAGGGTCGGAAAAGCTTCCTTCAACCTTTTACATACTTTTGCACGAATACAATATACCCTTTTACTTTACGAGT
Organism: Drosophila prostipennis; assembly: GCA_037075205.1. Taxonomy (NCBI): domain Eukaryota; kingdom Metazoa; phylum Arthropoda; class Insecta; order Diptera; family Drosophilidae; genus Drosophila; species Drosophila prostipennis. The sequence continues at coordinate 55,507 of JBAMCJ010003209.1, read as the reverse complement.
AACGGGTATAATAAATATGTCAGGAAGTTTTATATATTTCCAAAATGTAAAATCTTTGACAAATGTTTCAATACATGAAAATAAATTTTATAAGAATTGTTTTTATACCCTTGCAGAGGGTATTATAAGTGTAACTTTGTAGGAAATAGGCGTTTTGATTAATAATAATAATAATATATTTCGAGTCCCAGGAACAGGACCGATCAAGTGAGGATTAAACTTTGGGTACTTATTATAACTGCAAGGGTATATTAATTTCCTTTCTTGTTTTATCTTGACTTTAACATTTTTTATCTTTTCATCAAGAAATACGATCAAATATATTTTAAAGTTACAATTATAAAGAATTTAAAAAGCATTAATTCGATTACACTGAAATTTGAACAAAAAACACTACAACAATGATTAAAATGTAATTCCTTTAACTTATTGTTTCTTGCTTAAAATGTAATTTTCGTTCGTCTTCCATATCCAAATATACCTAGAAATACATTCAAGGCTTTCTAGCATCCTGCTCCTTGGGCTTTTCAACGAACATAATTTATATTGTTTTTGTTGACTTTTTGATGGCCGTCTGTGTGAGTTGGAGAGCAAGAGCATACACTTAGGGAAAAACCCAGTATAAATTTATCTTAATTTTTGTACCTAATATAAGCACAAACGTTCTTAAACTTTTAAAGATATCCGGACTACAGCGTGGCCATAGCGTTGCTACATTGAATTTATGGTATTACCCTACGAGAGTTCAGGCCCATGTTCGAGCCCACCAAATGACATGCTGCAAATATTTTTATTTTCTCAATACCTTTATTGAACTTCGTGTTCCCGCTTTGTTCTTGATTTAGGAACATTGTGTCTAAAGCTAAAAACAATCCGTATTGACTCATTCCTATGAACAAACGTCCGTATCTTAAGAACTTTTTTCTTAACTTTAGACTGTTTTTTTCTCTGTGTAGAGAAAACGTAACAACTGCGACAAGGGCAGGAAATGCTCCTCTAGGCCCATAATACTACACAGATCCGTGCAGAATATATATACCTACAGTTATGTATTGTAGTGTACCTATGTGGAAAATATATACATAATCGTCTGGGAGTTCTTTGTTTTCGTGTGCGGACTCAAACGGCCTGCCAAACAACCCACCAGGAACCAATCAGCGATAAATCAAAATTTGATTTAATTTTCAGCTACATTTCTACCTTTTTCGGGCTGGTATTCCTCCACTGCCAACAACCGGAACAAAGTATACGCCTGCGAATTAGAACTTTCACATAATTCGCCTAACTTGGCGATTTAATCATTTAATTTTTGCCAATTTGGCACAGACGAAACTTTCCGCATCGAGGACACCCACACAAACACTATTCGTTTAATTTTTAATGCAATTTTAATTGTGACTTTTCAGCGCGCACTTGTATGGTTTGCAGTACATTAATCCACGTTCTTACACATTCCCAGATAGCACTGTGTTGTCTAGTTCAGGCTTGTTTAAAAAAACCATGCGATTTGGGAATCGAACTCGTGCGAGTGGCGAACTAAACGGAACTGAACCGAACCGAGCCCACACCAGTAAAGGTAAAGGACGATGCGTAGGCGAGAACGACGACGATGATGCTCCTTTGGTGGTTACTTGACATCTGGTCGGGGTCCTTTCGGGATCTCGACTCGGCAAAGAGCTTCCCAATGCAGGAGAACTTGACGTAGGTTCAATTTCCAAAAAGGGGGTGAGATTCCAAACCGCTATCCAATAATCAGAGAGAAAACAGAGAACAGAGAGAACCGCGCGACTGGGGCTGTTGAGAAGGGTGTCCTGCTCACTTATTTAATGTCAGCTGTTTCAATTTATGTAAACGTTTAAAAAATTCGGTGAAAAATACATTTAAGCTTAAAACTTGCAGGCATATTTTATAAAAGCACTCTCAATGTTGATCCCTACAAGTTTTGAATATGTCGTATGTATGTAATTCTTGAAGTTAAGTTTTTAAGTATTTATTTATTAATTTTGTATTTTTTCTGAACAATACCAATATTTTGAAACATGAAAACAAGCATGTTTGTTAGACATTTAATATAAAAGTTTAGAGTAAACATTACGAACTAATTAATTTATATATGAAAATAGGGGATCGATCGCTTACTAAACTTTAATTTTAAATCTGCATCATTATATTTTAATAATTATAATAGAAAATATTTAAGTATTTCATGAAAAATAAATAACGATTTCGTGGTGGTATATTGGAGACAACATGCTGCGGTCACACCGATGTATCGATTACTTATCAAGATTAGTTCCATCTCTAATATACATATAGTAAACAAGAGTATGTTAATTATAACCAATAGAATACACTTAACAACAATATATTTCAGAATAATTGAAAGTAAACCGAATTTAAACTCTTCAGTCAAGTGACGTAAGGCTCTTAGACCAGGATTTTTAAAGGAGAGAAGAAATGAAACCCACCCTTTCTGACGTTCAAGTGAAGGAAGAAGCCATTAAGGAAGAGTTCCTGGATGAGGACGAGGAGTTGTCCCAATTTGTTTGGGACGAGAAACCACACGATTTGGATCTCAAGGAGAAAGAGGTACTCGAAATTTTCGATTATGGCAGCTCACCTTCTGTTCCGGAACCCTCATTAAATGATGGAGAATTTACAGGAGATTTAGAAGGGAATAAAGAATGCATAAACGACAAGCATGTAGTTGAACAGTTGTGCAACGTTCAAGTGAAAAACGAACCTATTGAAGAAGACGCATCGGAGGCAGAATTTGAATTTGAAGAAATTTACAGCCAAGTGAAGATAGAAAATGATTCTGACGAACAAGGACTGCAGTTGGAAGAGTTCTGAACCCAAGAAAAACTCTAAATCGGAAAAAGCAACAACATGGGATCCAAACACCAAATGTCCCTATTGCCCGAAGACCTGTTCCAATTCAGGGAGACTTTGGCTACACCTTTTAACTCACACGAAGGAACGGAAGCAGTGTTCTTATTGTCCAAAAACCTTTCCATCTGCTTCGAAACTTGAGAATCACCTTATAAGTCACTCTAAGGAACGGCCGCACCATTGTTCCCAATGCTCGAAATCCTTTGCATATGCAACTAGTCTCAACCTACATCTGATAACACACGTTACCGGATTTTTCCAGTGTCCGCAATGTTTCAAGCCCTATTCCCATAAGTCCTCTCTGAAGAATCACATCCTGGAACACACTGAGGGATCCCACAAGTATAAAGGTTCTCCATGCGTAAAACATAAATTACACAATATGATGTATACTGAGGACCGGCCAAAAAAGTGCCCTCACTGCCCACAGACTTTTAGTCGAAATTCACTTCTTACAAAACATTTTCTTACTCATAAGGAAGGCGGTAGACACAAATGTTCCTTTTGTCCGTTGTATTTTGAAAATAGGAAGTATCTTGCCGATCACAGAAAAGTGCACCGGTGAGCGGTCTTTTAGAGCGGGTACAGTCATGAACTTTAAAAAAGCACTTTTTTACTGTTTTATCATTAAACTTTAATGTGTCTAGAATGCACTGTGAAAATTTCAAATCTGACTATTACTGTATAAAATATGAGGATTATAAGTTGCGTTTTTATACCCGTTACTCGTAGAATAAAAGGGTATATTGTATTCGTGCAAAAGTATGTAACAGCTAGAAGGAAGCATTTCCGACTCTATAAAGTATCAAATAAAAACACCTCTTAACGAGGTAAAAAACTAGTGACGATCGCACCTTGAACATACAAAAGTTCTGATATCAACATTTGTGACGAAAAATTATTACACTCGTTATTAAATAGACTTTCTAATATTTTCTCATTCGGCCCGCCCTAGCAAACTATTCCAGCCTTTTTCCCTTCACAGGCATTTTCTATTGCAGCGTGCCGAATATATGAAGGGCATTTATAGAATTTAAAAATACCTTTCAAACGAGATGCAGCACAACTCTGTAGCTTTAGTAGTATAGAAGTTACGGCTTTCCGAATTTTAGCTATTTATAGCTGTTTTCCCGCTAAACTAGCGAGTTTTTCCAAAAGTGGTAGAACAAAAGTTTTTTATATCGATGTGATGAACGTCATATCAAATTTTCAAAACTTAAAAAACTTGTTTTGGACAAACTGACAAACTGACAAACAGAATTAAATTTTCATTTTGGGAAGAAGAAGAAAATCTTATTTTGGCTATAACTTTTGAACGGAGCGTCGGATTTTGACAAATGACCCCTCATTCGACGGGTATTTTCAAAAGGAATACAACTAAAACATTGCGAGGGGGCATTTATCCCCACCGGCCCCAACAGCTCCAAATTTCGAAATTTTCACTTTTTCACTTTCACCGCTCTCTCTCCCAAGCCAATTGATTTTCTTAAAGTCTTGGTATGCAATCCTTTAAGTTTTTGCAATACCTTTCGATTGGTGTATTACTCATTACGATCGGACTATCACAGCAGATTTTCAATTTTGCGGCTATATAATAGTACACAGAAAAAAAAAATGATATTAAATTGCACCAAAATCAACATTATTTCATGTTAATTTCCAGCCGATATGATTTAATGCAGCACCAACATTTCGAAAATATCGAGTTGATATTTTCGAGAATATCAAGCATATATTTTTTTTTATAAATTCGATCTTATAATAGATTCATTTGAAACATGACATTTGAACTTTTTTGTCATCCAACTGGTATTTTTCATATAAATTTTTGTCATCCAACCGATATTTTTCATATTAATTTTTGTCATTAAAATGTTATTTATTCGTGTATATCAGTACCCTCCCAGTAATACAAAATTATTATTTTATATTAAAACAATTTATTTCTAATCATTTCACATTTTTTGGAATAGGTATACATATGTATAGATGGGCCACATTCTGAAAAGAATAATAATTATAAATATTTGAATAATTTAATATCCAAATCATGTTCTTTAATAAACTTCTTAAGTTGTTCATCATCTGCATGAAAGGGACTGCCCTTGTGCGTCATCCAGAAGCGGTCGTTGCGGTCCAAATCGCAGGCCTTCGGCTTCTTGCGGGCTCCTAAGGGAAACAAGTATTAATATGGTTCAAAGGTCAGGGTGATAATGAGTCATTCAACTTGCCCGCACTGGCCGACTCATCCTCCACTTAGACCCAGGTCCAGGACATCGTGCACCAGCGGCCGATACGACAAGGCGTATCCCAGAGGTTCTCGCGCAGCTTCTTCTCCAGCTTTCTGACACCGGCTGATGGGCACATCGCCCAGGGTCACAAACAGAGCGAATAGCGAGTCCACATTGGAGTCCGCGCTTCCATCTCCTCGTCGCGGGTGTTGGCCCGATTGATGGCGTAGTAGGAGAGCTGCTCGCTCTGCTGGTGCTTCAGGACGAAGAAGTCATCCTCCAGGCTGATGAAGTTCACATACTGATCGTACACCCGCTGGATATTTGCCCCGCGCAGGGCGGCCGGCGGCCAGATTCTCGATTTTGCTGCGCATAATGGGAGCCAGGAAGTTCAAGTTCAAGGAGAAGTCCTGCTGAATCCTGTCCAGATTCTGGTCGGTGGGCAGACAAAAGTATATGGCCGGCACATCGCGATCGGAGTGGAGTTGCCTGTTGGATGGGATAATGGGTATATATAAACTAGATCTCTGGAGGATCTCAGTGGATCTTACACATGCAGGGTAACGCCCAATTCGCGCAGCTCCTTGATGGAAATTATGGGCGATATTATGTCCTGGCCAACGCGATCGTAGATGAGGATCTTCCACACGGGCTCAGGGGCCAAGGCCTTCGGCTGCTGCGAGTTCTAATTGAGCATTTGCTTAATGGCATCTGGAATTGGATTGGCAGAAAAACCCATTAATTAAGCTGTCCCCACACACACATTCAGAACCGAAATGTCTTTAAATTGTGTGCTAACTCGACGGCAAAGTTAAAATCACCACCACTTTGTAATGTTTCGACTTAGCACTCAATAAGAATACCAATTAATGTAATTTTATACAACAAACTCACCTTATTCTCGATATTTTAACGTCGCAGAGTTCCAGCTGTTGGCTCGAGTTGCAGTGCTGCACAGTATCACATTCACAGTGTTGTAAACTGTGGACCACTTTCGAACTAATTTCGAAACGATATATCGCGATAGGTTGACATTTGATATCATATATTATCAGTCATATATGATTTTATGTAAATTATAAATATACATTTCTCATTTTCAAAAATTAATATGAAATAAGATAAAACCAATATTTATTCATTTTAGATCGATATGACAAAACTTGATCCTAAAAAAAAGTCAAATTAACCAACAAATTTCAATTTGATATTTTGTCATTTTTTTTTCTGTGTAGTCGCCTTCGCACACTCTCCTGGTGCGCTTCGTCACTACATGGACTGCCGTCCATAGTGATATACATATATTCTTGATCAGGGTCACTAGCCGAGTCGATATAGCCATGTCCGTCTGTCCGTCCGTATGAACGCTGAAATCTCGGAAACTATAAAAGCAAGAGGATTGGTATTTTGGTATTTTCAGATTCTAGGAGTTCCTACGCAGCGCAAGTTTGTTTCAAAAAGGTGCCACGCCCCCTCTAACGCCCACACACCTTTAAAGATTTTGGAAAAGTAAAAATGAAGTTTTATTGTGTTTATCAATACCTACTGAAATGTAGACAAATTTTATAAAATCGGACCATTCGTTTAAAAGTTATGCCCGATCAAAGTTTTATATCTCCATCTCCCTGGTTCTTCCTTTAGCTGAGTAACGGGTATCTGATAGTCGGGGCACCCGACTATAGTGTTCTCTCTTGTTTATATCTCCCATAGAAAGGATCGGAAAAATAATGGAAAACAAATTATAGCTTCCATGCTTTTTTGACATATGTAAATATTATATAAAATAGCAATTATTAATCTCATTACTCCTTGGCTTGAATGCATTACAATTCAATTAATGTATCTTTAAAAATATTTTTTGTAAAATTTTTAACAAGATGACAGTTTTAATAATCGACTTTATCTGTATTTTTATCAGTGACCTAAAACCACATTGGTTATTTTAATTTGTATAGTCTTTTTCCACAAACCAGGTAAATAAACAAGTTAATTTGTAACCAAAGAAAATATTATTTAAAACTGGAAAAAAACAAACAAATAAACCAAGAAGTCCTTATATAATACAAAATACACTAACTGCTACTTTCGGACCCTTGCTAGTTATAAATAAAGAGAATACATATTACCTATGTAAGCAAATTTAATTTCGGGGTTTAGATCTACATATTTGGTATTTTTATACAGGGAGAAGGAAGCGTTTCTACAAACTACAAGAGCTAAAAATTTGGGATTAAAGCCTAGTACTCAGTTCGGCTAAGAGTTTTACTAGTCGAAAAATATTAATCTTTTAGTGTGGCCGAAGTTTTTGGAGTTCATCCGCAATGCATGTAGCATGGTCTTACTGGGTTTGTTGACAATCAGCCAAAATCAACTGGCGCCAATTTTAAAATATTACAAAATGTTGAGCCGACCTGGGTTGCAAAATTTAAATTTGCTGATGGCATGGCGATATGCATTGCCGCAACTCCTACAAGCAGTTTTCCATTGGTTTTTGGGGTTTTCTTTCCATTTATAACTTTTTATTGGCACACCGCTTCTGCACAAACACAGCCACAGATTAAATTTTCTATTCTTTGGGCCGCGGCTAAAGGCGTTCATCGGAATTCATCCGCTAAATGTAGTATTTTTTTGGTATTTCCTTACCATTTCCTTAGCTCAACTGAGTACCGCGATGAAAAAAAGTCCCAGCTAAAGGCCTTAGCTACCTATTTGCCTCTCGCTTACTCCAATGGTTAGCTAGCAGTTTTCGTCGTACTGAGTACTAGGCTTAACAACACAAATTGTTAAGCTTCCTACGCAGCGCAAGTTTGTTTTACCCGACAATCGCCTTAAAGGATTTAAAAAAAAGCCTGGCGCCGACATCTTTACTAATTTTCCAAAAGTGTAGTAACGGGTATCTAATAGCGAAGTACTCGACTATAGCGTTCTCTCTTGTTGGCTTTCATATTAGCTGGGACTGCGTAAATGTGTTATTATCGATGTTTAGCTGAACTTACATGTATATATGTATGTCCTTTTTTTATAATCCAAATGTTTTTAATAATACAATGTCGAATGCAAAATTAAAAAATTAATATAACTAATAAAGTTTTTTTGGGATGAGGGATATTTTAGCCGATGAATACCGATGTTTCTCGCGATGGCGTTATCTCCTCACTCATAGAAAGTTGTTGTTAAAGCAGTCGGACTATTGAGCCGGCAGAACAGTTTAGTTCTTTGGAAAGAAAGGAAGTAAAGTAAAGTGAAGCCGCATCCGTAATAATACGGAAAACTCTGTAGTGAATTCTCCAGAATGCAAGTGTTTTTAGCTTTAGCCCTGCTCGCAGGCCTGGCTTTCTCGGGTGAGTATAAACATTAGATTGCAAAAAAGGTTTTGCCAAACAAAGAATAATTACTTGTGCGTGTGTGTGCTTTAACTAATGCATATAAAACAAGTAAGGTCAATATTTTAGCATTGGTTAATCTAACCTTTTTTAAAAACCTAAAGTCCATGCATTTTCAAAAGAAAGCTTTGAATTTTGATTTATCTTCTCTTTTAATTTAATGTGGGAATTTTTAATTTATCAAATTTTTATTATTTTTCTGCGAATGATACATATGTACAAACTAAATCAAAGTTTTATAACACATTTTCTTTATTTTTAAATTATTTAAATGAAATTCTATCCAAAGTACATATGTACAATGTACATTGTACATGTACTTATATTTTGACCATGTACAGCTGTACATAACAGATTGTCTATGCATATGTACAATGTACACTGTATATACATACATATGTACCTATGAGCAATGGCGTGAGCTTGAAGCTTGATGGCGGCCCTTTACCGTTTGGTTTTGTCAAACTCCCGCTTATTTTCCCTTATCTCTATCTCTCCACACTTTCGCCGAAAAAATAGCTGATGCCACGAATCCGCCGAAATGGGATCCAAACTATATTGTCAAGGGAACTCTCTACATTCCGTACGCCGAGATCGCCGAGCCTTTCTACGCCTGGTATGATAAGAATACAAAGCGATCCCGCATAGACTACTACGGCGGAATGGTGAAGACGTACCAGCTCGCCGGCGAGGGACAGTTTGGAACCCTGCTTAAACTGGCACCGATCACCACCAAAACGGAGGACAACAAGCTGACCTGTCTGCAGGTGAACGGTACCGCCGACCAGGTCGTCGAGATCCAGAGCATTCTGCCCGATGCGAAACCCTTTAGTCTGGTGGGCACGGAAAGCTTCTTGGGCTTCACCTGCGACAAGTTCCGGCTGGAGTCGACCATTGGCCAGAAGAAGAACGTCTATACGCTGTGGGTGCGGTACAAGAAGTCGCCGCATTATCCCTCCAGCCGGATGCCCATTCCCGTGCGCTACGAGATGAGGGGCTATAACACCTTGCTGGGATCCCATTTCGATCATTACTACTTGGACTACGACAGCTACGATCATGATGATATTCCCAACGAGGTGTTCGAGATCGATGACAGCCTGCAGTGCGTGGGATTCCCCGGACCCGGCACCGGCCACTATGCCACCTTTAATCCCATGCAGGAGTTCATAACCGGAACCGATGAGCATGTGGACAAGGCCTTCCACCACTTTAAGCGCAAGCACGGAGTCGCCTATCCCAGCGACAAGGAGCACGAGCATCGCAAGAACATCTTCCGCCAGAACCTGCGCTACATCCACTCCAAGAACAGGGCCAAGCTCACATACACGCTGGCCGTGAATCACCTGGCTGATAAGACCGAGGAGGAGCTAAGGGCGCGTCGCGGGTACAAATCCTCGAGCGTTTACAACACCGGCAAGCCATTCCCCTACGATGTGCCCAAATACCAGGACGATATCCCCGACCAGTACGATTGGAGACTATACGGCGCTGTTACTCCTGTGAAAGGTGGGTGAAAACTTACAATGCCCTAAAAAAAATTAATTTGTTCACAAAAATGATTACTATTTGTGCATTCATCTATTTCAAATTCTCAATTTAATTTTATATTTAAAATGAAGCTTTACAAGTCACTTCACCCTTTTTCTTTAATTTCTTTAAGCTTATTTGTCAGAAAATATTTTTTTAATTTTACGAGTCACTTTTAAGATTCATTTCTTTGTGACTTTATTTATTTAATATTTAACATTTTATCTTTGAACTATTTTCAGATCAATCTGTTTGCGGTTCTTGCTGGTCGTTCGGAACCATTGGTCACTTGGAAGGCGCGTTCTTCCTAAAGAACGGCGGCAATCTTGTCCGACTTTCTCAGCAGGCCCTGATTGACTGCTCCTGGGCCTACGGCAACAATGGTTGCGATGGTGGCGAGGATTTCCGCGTGTACCAGTGGATGCTGCAGTCTGGAGGAGTGCCCACGGAGGAAGAGTACGGTCCCTATCTGGGTCAGGATGGCTACTGTCACGTCAACAATGTGACCCTAGTGGCTCCAATCAAGGGATTCGTGAACGTAACCTCCAACGATCCCAATGCCTTCAAGCTGGCCCTGCTCAAGCACGGACCTCTTTCGGTGGCAATCGACGCCTCTCCAAAGACATTCAGCTTCTATTCGCACGGAGTTTACTACGAGCCTTCGTGCAAGAACGATGTGGATGGACTGGATCACGCCGTACTGGCAGTTGGCTATGGAACCATTAATGGAGAGGACTACTGGCTGGTTAAGAACTCGTGGTCCACCTACTGGGGCAACGATGGCTACATCCTGATGTCGGCAAAGAAGAACAATTGCGGTGTGATGACCATGCCAACTTACGTGGAGATGTAAATGAACCCGCACTCATATTTCTTATTTTGTGTAATCTTTTCTATTATCACGCCCCGAGGGCGCTAAATATGCAATATATTTCATGAACTCTTTTTTAATCCAAGTCTTTCGAGTCTTATCGCTACTTTGGTTGCTCAGAGATGGAGCTTTGTAGTATTGCATGACATTCCTTGACGTTGCTTAAGTATAGTTTGTTGGGCGCGATAAGTTTATAAGGCAATGACCAGTGATCCGTTGAACTTTGTGCAAGTTGCAATAGTATTATAGAATATTTGCCATTTACAGTGGAAATCCAGTGAACAGTAGAAACCAGGAGATTGATAAATTGTATTTGTATTTTCATGATTTTCGTGCTGTTAATGACACATTCAGTTATGGAAAATGTAATAGAAACGATTTTTTTGTGATTTTCCTTTTAATGTTACCAGGGACCGTAACAATTATAAGTTTTACTTTAAAAGTTATTCAGGGTATTCTCTAAGCTGTTGAATTGTTGAATTTTGGTCAGCTGTTAATCAGCTGTTCCATACAAAAACCACTTTCAGAAATTTCAGCAATTTAACAACCTCGACGCTGTTGAAAATTTTGTTGAATCGTTGAAAACCAGATTTATCTCCTTATCTTACTAAAAGCCATGGCAACTCTGCAACATTTTACTGTCATAAGTTTGGATTATTTACTTAAAAATCAAATTAAAAGGTCTATTCGTAGTTCTTCTTGCCTTGGTAAGAATTTGGGCAGTAAAAAACAGGAAAAAAATAGAATTGTACATTTTTTAAGTTCCGTGAAACTTTTCAACAAATAAAAGCTGTTTGAAAATTTAACAAAAACCATTTCGGGTTCTTCCTTTAATTGCTGAAATTTTCTGTTGAATTTTCAACAATTTAACAGTTTAGGGAATACCCAGACTATTTTTTTGATTTTGTCTTGATGGCTAGATGGATTAATGCTGATCAAGAATATATATACTTTATGTCGTATCCTTCTTTTATTTGCAAAATTGTGACTATAATAACCTCTGCAAGGGTATAAAAAAAATGTAGCCCTTTCAATAAAATATTTTGCAGCCCTGGAATGGCGCCATTTGGTATTTTTTTGCGGCTGCCCGACGGTCCTTTAGTGCAGTTTATTCTTTTAAATTTACTTGGCTTTCGAAATTCGAATATAGAATCCAAATCATGGAGGATCTGGTGAAGATGTGCCGAGTTTGCATGGGAGAGGCGGAGGAACTCCAAGACATCTACGACAACAAGAGTTTGGGAGACGAGCTATCCGTGGAACTGAAGAAGTCCAAGGAACCGGAACCCACGCCGGCCGATCTGATGAAGGACTGCAGCTCAGTTCCGGTTTCTTCTGGCGACTGCTTCCCGCTGAAGATTTGCGAGCCGTGCCTGAAGAAATTGCGTCAGGCTCTACTTTTTAAAAAGCGTTACGCGAAGAACACAGAGTTCTGGGGACGCGTAAAATCTGAGCGAAAAGACCAGGAGACACTGGAAATACTGGAGGCCGAGGACTGGAGTCTGGCGGATAGCATCAAAGAAGAAGCCGAGGAAGAGGATGAGAAAGAGGGCGACCTGGAGCCGAAGAAGACAAAGCCCAATAAGCCGGAGGAAAAACCGCGGCCTTTTAAGTGTGCCGACTGTCCGAAGAGTTTCACCGGCAAGGCCCAGCTGACCATGCACAGTCGCACCCACACCAAAAGATCAACTAGGGGAAAACGACGATCTCTTAAATAGTATCCTCCATCTGAGGATTTCGAATTTTTAGGTTAGAGACTTGGCGAGCCAAATATATATTAATTGTTTACAACCCAGACAAATAAGTTGGACTGCTTTCGCAGTCTTGATACGCACGTAGACAAGTGAATCATATTGTTAACCACATTTTAAGATACATTTGCACTAAACTTATACTATATAAAAAGGGACTCCTTATGGACAAGCTACTAATTTAGTTCAACATGAACAACTATGTACATTGACATTAATGGATTAAAAAATCTTCATTTGTATTACAATAATTTGTTTTTTTACTTTAATACTTTTCGATATGTATGGCGAAAATATATTTAAAACTCCTAAAAAAGTACATATATGTTTTCATTAGACATACCTAAATATATATTTTAATCCAAAGTTACCAAAACAGTTAATCTCAGTTGACCATTTATTTATACAGTTTGTAGACAGAAGAATTATCTTCTGGACGATTTATTTGTCTCTTAAAATATTAGTCAAAGTAAAAATACATTTTCTTAGATAATATTCTTGAACATCAGTTTTAGCATGTTGTCCGGTTCTAATTTCCTACAATATTAAAATTATTTTCCACACTTAAATAACAAAAGCTTTGGCGATCTAAAAAATCAAGGTTTCCTAAAACTATTTGTAAAGCACAGATATTAAAAATAGGATTAAAGGATTCGGTACGTGTTTTATGGTTTATATGCTTTATATCATTTATTCCTTTACTTAATTTTTGTACGGAAAAATTAAATTCAAACTGGGGTTCCCATAGAATCGGAACAAACATGCAAGATAAGTAATACAGTTGCTTAGAAGCACATAAAGGGAAATGAGATTAGGGATTTTTTTTTTTTGTTCTTCGTTTTCCGGGCTCGAACTTCACTCCTGTATGAACGGTCATGTGTTTCTTCAGGCCGTTCTTTTGAGAAAATCTTAGCCGACAAATGTTGCACTTGAAAGGCCGTTCGCCAGTGTGCACCCGGGAATGGACCTGGAGTTGGCCTATTTGCCGGAAGCGCCTGGGGCAGATTGGACATTGGTAAGGACGCTCACCGGTGTGGCAGCGCATGTGGGTTTGCAAATTGCCCTTCTGGGCGAAGGATCGGGGACAATAGGAACACTTGAAGGGACGCTCGCCCGTATGACTACGCATGTGGATCTCCAAGTGTATATTCTGGGCGAAGGAATGGTGGCATTGGAGGCATTGAAAGGCTTGGCGTAACTTCTTCGTTTTGCTCTTTTTCGAGCCTCCCCATATCTTATCCTCGTCTTTGGAGCAGTCACTTTCGGGACTCCATGCCTCACTTTCCGAACACGACCTCGCCCTCTTCTTTGGACTGCGTTTCTCGGCTGGCTTCTCTATTGCAGACTTTATTTCCATCAGTTGCTCCTCCGAAACCAGCGCCTTGTACTTCTGCTCCACGAGCTCTACAAAGAGGGGCTCCAGGCCTTGAGGCTGAGATGCTTCTGCAGTGGCTCCAACTTGGACGCCCGGCTCAGGCTTCGGTGGACCAGTGAACTTCTCCGTTTTCAGGCGAACCTCAATGCCCTCCAGCTCCTTGATCATCACACGGAGCTGTTCAAAGTACTGGTGGCTCTTCCGGCATTGACGTCTCAGCCGGAAGGCTTTCCTCGTGGCCTCCGCACACTCCACGCAGATGAACTGTGGCATTCCATCGGTCCTTTTCACGCTGCATCCGGTGCACTCCCGCAGCATCGTGGCCAATTGCGGCTCCTGATCTCCCGTCCCTCTGCGGGGACAGGAATCTGCGAAGAGGTCCACCAGACAGTCGGATTCGTCCCGGCAAACGCGGCACATTTGCGAGATGTCCAGCATGGCCAAAATTAGAGTTGTTTTCAGGAAGGATCGAAAGTAAACACTGGCAACAAAATGCCAGCTGGGGAATAAAATACCAACTAATAAAAATACCAAGCATACCAAAAATTCGTCTTCAGCTGATATTTCTTTTGTTCGATTTGTTTTGAATAATTTTGGATGAAATAATTGCTCAAATTGGTTAATTTTATTTAAATCTATCATGTTTTTCGATAATTGTAACAAGATAAAAAACATGTACCAATGATCATATGTATTAATTTAATACTATTAAATGAGCTCCGTAATAAAAAAACCTCAAATAAATGTTTTTGTGTAAATAAGAAATAACGTTTATTAATATTAAAAATATTCTAACATATTCAATATGATTTTAAAAAAATAGGCACTTAAATTGAATTGAAGAATTGCCTTGTAAAAATAAACATTTATCTTTTTTTGGTACTGCATTGTTTTGCATTCAAATACTCTACAAAATAGATGCATTTCCATTTAATAGATTACATACATGGATTAACTAACAAAAACATTCAACATAAACTTCTTGGAATGCAACATTCGACCAAATCTACTTCGTATTGTTATACATGGAAGCAATGGCGGGATCTTCGGTCTCGTAGATGATAAGGACATCCCTGAACTTGTCCAGCAATTGGAGCAGTTGGGAACGGCGAAGGTTCTCAAAGTACATGATCTCTTCCAGGTGATGCTCGCTCTTAAAATAGCCCATCTGGTAGAGCTTCACCAGCAGGGAGAGATCGTCGACATTGGCGGAAGCGGGAATGCGCCGAATGGCGGCTCGATCCGCGTCACTAAAAACTTGCAGCAGCTCCTTTAGTTTCTGCTCGTCCTCCATTGAGTCGAGGCTGTCACAGTTATCCGTGCTCATCGAGGCAGTAATGCTGTAGTTGGACTTATGGCTGGACGAAGGCTGAACGGCAATGTTGTCGGAAGCCAGTGAAGAGTGGTCCTCGGAGGCGTCCCGTCGATGTCCACCGATCGAGACCGCTGGCACAGGCAGCGGCTGACTGGACATGCTTAACATCGAGCCCTCGTGCAGCTCATCAGCATCCTGCTCCTGCTCTCCCTCTTCATCGCTAATGGCATCCCTTAGATGATTGCTGCACGATGCCGAATCCCCAAACTCATCCTCGCTGGGCATAAACTGGACGTACGTATGCAGCTGCATGAGCAAGTGGTGTTGCAGCATCCATATGACCATCTGTGCGAGGATACCTTGGCGCGCCGGTTGCTGCAGAGGCGTGGTCAAATGCCCAATCGACGTGGGCAGCGAGAAATCCGAGATCACCTCGAACAGTGACATTCCCGCAAAACGAGCGGAGAACTTCTCGACCAGATGCGATTTAGTGTGCAATGGTGCATCTGGTGCGATCACATAAACGTTCGTTTCGCAGAGCGGATATATAATAGTGGCCTTTGCCCAGTAGACTAAATGGGAGACTAGCTTGTAGACATGTTCAATGCTCAGATCCGCATTGGACGCCATGCTTTGGAGGCTAATCAGTGGGTTGTAGGCGTCCACAAGTTGCCACAGCATGCGAGCCCCGGTGGGTGGGACGCAGTCCAGCAATTCAGCAAAGTCCACGAGCAACAGCATACCATGATAGGGTTTCAAGGCACGAAGGCAGCGGTCAATTGTCTCCGGATCCACCATACTTCCCTTCTTGTGCAGCTGGTGGGCCTTGGCCGGCAGACAGAAGCACAGCGTGAGATTGTGATTCAGCGAGGTACTTAGCAGGCCAGTGGTGCACAGATCGTGGAAGATGGAGCGCAATGCCTGCGCCAAGCTACATCGTTCGGCAATCAGCTCCAGAGTCCGTTCCAGCGGCTGTTGCTGCTGCTCGTCGTGGGTGCGGGCCATGTGGGCAGTCTGCTCGGTTACATAGCCACAGCGCTGCTCCTCGAACTTTAGTGCCAACCCCAGGCGCTTGCTTAGTTCGTGGTAGCACTTCACAATCGAGTAGCTGGCCTGGGCGTGGAGCGCAAAAACGATGTTGATGAGCATCTGCTGCTTGGCCAATGCTCCGCTCCGTTGCTCCTTGTGGGGGATCAGCGTGGGATGGCTCACGAAGCGCACGTCGTTCAGCTTGAGCTCGAATTTCTGGTTGCAGAGCTGTGGTTTCACGGCAAAAAGAGCGGAGAGCACCTCGTCGGCGAATCCCTGCAGCTGTCCCTGGCCTTTGGAAGCCCCCAAGTGAGTGGGTGTCTGCAGCAGGTCGTCCACATGGGCCACGGCATAGGGATTGCGCTTTCTGTGGGCACAACAGCCAGTTAAATCTAAGCAAAAGCCACGCACATCGAATCCCTACCTAGACTTTCGCTGCTCGTCGCTAGTCACCTCCGTTTGGCCAAGGTTCTGATAGGGGTATCTATACAGCAGTCGATCCCCCTTGCTATCGAAGTAAACCAGGATTACGGCCAGGGGGTTCACGTTCGTGTCCATGGCGGTTTAATGGGTCCAGGCTCTTCAGAGATGACCTCTATTCTTCTATCTGTAAGTAATAACAAACATGTGAACATTTCCATTATCAGCTGGTGTCAGGGTCAAATTAATGTTGCTAGCCATCCCAGATAGGAACCGTCGGACCCGGATTTTCTTCAAGAAGTGATTTTGTACTTTCCAAAAATGTACCTCAAATTTACTTCATGGAGAATATTCTGCAAAGTTAATATTTTTAAATAATGTAAATATTTTATTTCTCCATAACAGCAGTGTGGCTTCCTATAATTTCGCTCAAAATGCAGCGTTTTGAAAAATACATATAATACATTTTATTTTTTGCAGCACAACAATGAAATATTAAAAAGGTATCGCAAAGGGTTTTTCGAACATTTTCATACTCAAAGTGAAAAAAAAACAACCAATAGTTTATAAAATTTGAAAACCAACCGCGAACGGTATTACTTTTTCCAACTGCCAACCGATTTTTTACACCACTAGCGCGCTGCCAACCGATTTTCAGAAATCGATATAACGTTGCGCATCCCTGGGGGAGCGATTACGACTTATCGCCCGCTGTAGTGTGACCGTCCTCGGTTGGTCAGTCGCTAATTTTTTAGAAGCGGAAAGTTGTGAACAAAACGCGTGGATATTGTGCTCAAAACGTCAACAAAAAATTTGTGAAAATAGCTGGGAGCGTAGTATGCGAGCGCGGCAATCGCAGAACTATGAAATTCCCCCGTGAAACGTGTTAGTTTAGCTGCAAAAGCACTTTTAATTTGACGATTTCCTATTAGCGTGTTGGAAAAGAGGAAAACACACACAATGTGAGAGGCAAAATACGTGCAGAGCGTAGGTGGGAGCGAGATGACGCTAAACGTGTACTAGCCGCGGTCTATATATACATATATATAGTATTTGTGTGAGTGTAGGAGAGGTATAAAGAATTGTTCAAAAAGTATAGTTTACTTGGCCGAGCGCTCCGTTTCTGAATTAGTTTCATAGTCTTTAGTTGAAAGGCGG
This sequence comes from Drosophila prostipennis, assembly GCA_037075205.1. Taxonomy (NCBI): domain Eukaryota; kingdom Metazoa; phylum Arthropoda; class Insecta; order Diptera; family Drosophilidae; genus Drosophila; species Drosophila prostipennis. The sequence continues at coordinate 37,552 of JBAMCJ010003209.1, read as the reverse complement.
CCAATAAGTTGCATTCGACTTATTGTCATATCTCTAGTCTTGTTTTTTGTCCGACGTTTGTGTATCTGTTTTTGGTTCCGTTTTTCGCTAGTCTGCAGAGTTGTTTGGCCCTCTGGAATGTGAATAGCTAGCTTGCTGGCGAATAGTTAATAACATTTAACTATTTTGCTTTTTGTGTATATGTGCGCCAACATCCGTGTGTATAGATTTTACACATACCCACGTAGAAAGGCATGCACAGATATACGTTTGTGTGGGTATCAACGAATAGGCGGAAAGACGAAATCGAAATATGTACGTACAGCATTTCGGAATGGCCAGGCGCAGTAGTAATAGGCTAAAGCGGGGAAACGGAGCAACACAAAAACCAAGAAGAAGAAGCAGGGCAGGCGAACAAAATAAAATAGCCGATAATAGGCTCGGCCATAAGTCAGACCGGTCACACTAGCTGTGCGCCTGACCGAACAGACTAGTCGTCTCACTCCCACACACGCCATTTGCGCCACCCGTGTATGTGTTTTCCTTGCGTGTTTTGTCTTCTGTTTCTTGTGCCATACGGTTTTAATAATAATAAAATTGATTAATCAAAGGAGAATCATTTTGATTTGTGCAGGTAGTAAACGTTCGAAGCAGAGTCGCGCCATCGTTTAAATGCTGCGAATCAACAATGTGCAACAGACCAAAAAAATACCAGTGTCCAAGTTTATAAAAAGTGTATTGTAAAAATATAAAGCTTCAGGAAGCCAAAACCACGTAGCTTGCCTGCCGTCAAATCAAACTAAGTTGTGCAAAATGAAGTGAAAACGTAAAATTAACAGAGTAAACGGTGAGTAAAAGTAGTGCGTTTGTGTGTGTGAGTGCGCGCCCAAATCGTAAAGTATGTACGTTCAATCGATACAAAGAAATTCGAATAAGTAATGCAAATAAATCGGTTCCCAACTAATCGTATTCTGATTCAATGTTGATTTGAGCAAGTTAAATATTCCATTTGTTGATGCCTGATTTCTTTTTTTTTGCATACTCTGTACTGTGAGTCGCCATATTTGATTGCATATTTTCCCCACTGGCCGTTTATATAGCGTTCTCGCTCGCACACGTTCGCGGGTTCATTTGTTTTGCTTTCGATTCTGTTTTGTGCAACGTGAAGTTAGATGTGCGTAATAATGCCCCATGCACAGAGTTGCCAGCCCGACGCAAATGTTATATTCAATTGTAATTTTTAGTTTGTTTTGCTCGGGTGGTCAAATTAATGGATTATCTAAATCAGATTCCGAGTCGGCACACCCTCGCCGCATTTTCATTGCAATGTGTATGCCGAGTAGGTTTTGTTGTCTGCTCCAATGTTTTGACATGCGCACCAGCCAGACGTAAAAATTATCAACAAATTGCACCGAAAAGGGCACTAGGATATTCGCAATTTCGTTTTACAATGTCGACGGCGCCATATTGGAGCAATTTCCAGAATCTTGGCGCTGAGGGAATTGGATTTTATTTCCTTTCTCTTGTTTTCGTCAAACTTTTTATTGCGTGTTCTCCGTTTACACGTTTGTACGCCGTGAAGTTGGCCGCAGTAACAGTGCGCAAGTGTGTGTGTGTGAGCGGTCCATCTGTTTGTCCCGCTCTTGCGCACAGGGATTACTCGAACGTTCCTGTTCTGCTCCTCGCGCATACGTGATTTTTGCAATTGTTATTTATGCCTTGCGCTCTGTACGCGCGAATTTTCGCCACAAAATGAAAGCAAAAGTTGGGACTTTTTGCACTGCGCTCGATTTTCGTTATTTTGCGCAGACGAGACTAACGAAACAAATGTAAATTCGCGAAGGCAAGCTATTCGATAAATCCAAGGGTTGTCGAGGCTCCAAAACCAAACCCCCCCGAAATCACTTCCCCCCCCAACTCTCCTGCAGATTTTCATAGAGGAGTAACTCAATGATACTCATAATCTTTGAAATCAAATCCGATGTGTTCCAAATTCTGGACCAGTCTTGGGCTTGGAAATGAATCGAATTAGGCACACATTTTTGCCGTGCAGAAATAGAGAGCGAATAACCTAAAATAAGACGCAATTAGTTGACACTACAAACTAGAAAATAGCCCGTATGCAAAACTAAAAGCCCATTATACGTTCGCGTTTGTGTCAATGAAAGTACAGCCAAAGCAATGCCAATATTATTGTGCAGTCACGTAGTCCATTGGTCAACAAACTAATATGAGCAGCATTACTATTTTTAATTGCAGGTTCATTTTTATTCAGAAGATCACAATAGGAGTCTTTCTCTTTTCGACACAGTCAGTTGTGTGTGTGTGTAGATAAGCTTTGTATTTGTTCTACTTCATCTAGCGATGCAACAAAAGTCATAGCAACAAAAAAACCCAACAATAACGACACGAAAACGCAGTGGCGGGTTGATATTACATTTTAGGGGGATTTTTGAATTGGGAGGTTTCCTCCATACATAAATATATGCAAATTAAAATTGTGTTTATGAATTTGTGTTGATATAACGGAACATTTTGGGAGTAAACAAACCCCAATTATCCCCCTGGATCCGCCCATGTACAAAAGCACCGCGACCTCCTCTCATGTGTGTGAGCGATAAGTTTCCAACGTGCATTGGCAGGCACGATTTACGGGGATCTGCTGCTGTCTTGCTCACACCCACGACCCGATAATGGGCTCCAATGGGGCTTATTTTGTGAGCTTGTGTGTAATTTGTTTATGGCGCGCATTTTACTTGCCGATGATGTGATGTTGTTGCTGGGGTTGGGGTAGGGTTGGCTCTCGCACACGTGTGTGTGTATATTTCACCTCTTTGCGAGGATGAGAGAATCAAATTCTTCTCCCTCCCACTTTCTCGCATGGATATTTTTAACTAGCAGCGTTGTAAGATTCGATGTAAATTTTAAGATTTAGCCCATGCTAGTGTGTGTGAGTACCCAAATCAAAATTTACTGCAGCCCCCCAATTGTGCCGTTATCTTGCTTCCATTGAGGAATATAAAGCGATACATTAAACGGAAATGAGTAATGCTTACCATCACTATCGATAAAGTTCTAAGCACAGTTTCCTGGGCTATACAACCCAGCTTGAAGCTGTAAAATCCGTTTATAGATTCCCTTGACGGCCTTTACATAATTGCACATTGTACATACATTCATACATGTCTACAGGAAATAGGCAAAAGGTTACATAAGCTTTCGCCGTGCTTCCCCAGATTCACTATTTAATTGGGGAATCAATTGCGCTGCTCCCTATTCTCTGTTTCAATTAGAAATTGTATCTACAATAGGCGCAAATTGGCAACCAGCACAATCGCTCTCGCACACACACACGCAGGTGGATATCCAAGTGCAAGTTGCCTGTGTAATGTGTAATAGATACAAGAAACTGAAAAGCCAGCGACAAAAGCAACGACAAAACCACAACAACTACAACCAGCGATGAATGCCGCGCCGGATGCCAAGGCGAAATTAGTGCATTCACTTTTTGCTCCGCTTTGATTTTTTGCTTTGGCTCTCTGCCTTGTAATGCGAAAGACGAGGCAAACGCGCGGAATGTGCAATAAATTAGAGAATTAGGGAAACTGTTAGCAAAACATGGCAAAATATTGATATCTTGGAGGAAGACAGTGGTTGTGTGTAAAATTGTTTTGGGGTTGATATTGGTTCTGGGGTCGTTTAGCTAGCGTATCTAACAAGGTTGTTTAATGTACTGAATACATTCACTTAAAATTTGGATACAAAACCCAAGTCGGATTCGAACTTTAAAATAAATGGTTAGGAAAAATGTATAAGTCAACCAAATTTTGAAACCATATGTGATCTAATATATTTCGAAGTTGAACTTAAAACTTGTGTATCTCAATCGAAAAGAGTAAATGTGAAATATTTCATATCATTTCAAAGGCTCATACGAGAGATGAACAATCAATAAATGGTTTTTAAAATAATTTGGGACGCTTTTTACGATGGGGAATTGCATTAACGATTAAACGATGCGCATAAACAAAGCAAAATAGAGAAAAACTGAAACTGGTTTCCATAAAAGCTAAATGCACAAGTGCTAAACGTTGTTGTTTTTATTGGCCAGGGGGGTCACAAAACTACTAATGCAGGAACACACACACACACAGGTGTAAACAATGCACAATCCCTTGCTTTGCTTTGGCGCACCTTTCGCACTGTTTTCGCTTTGCCGTTTCGCTGATTTTCTACTTTTCCGCTCCCTGATGCTGCGTTCAAGTTTACGGCAAGTGCAGCAGCCACCACGAAGCACATTCCGAAAGCATAGACGAAAATACATACGCAGAATAAACGCGGATATTGACGTTTGAAGTGCGCATGCGCATTTTTGGCGCCCGTTGGCAGCGCTGTGCTTTTTATTTTATTACATAACGCAAACTCACATTGATGTTGGCAATGCCATTCCTTGATAATAGAGATGAGCACCTCCCTAATTTATATCGATAATGGCGAACAGGAGTGCTTTGAATAAAATTTGCGTGATTTCAAACATTTTTCTGAACAATTTACATTTTTGAAAAAGTTGACATCTTTAAGAATTAGGAACACCTCTTTTAATTTTAAATTCTGTTTTATATTTATGTATTGCGTGCTATGTATGATTAGTCTTTAAAGCTTGATATTCAAAGAAATACAATTTGGGAACTGAAAATCATTTTTTCAATAAAATATATTGATTTTATTAATTTTTGCTCATATTTAATTGTACTTGTCTTTTTGGCTCATTGCAGAAACAACGAAAAATCGTTTATTTGAAAACCGTATCCAAATTTCCACATACAACGAGAGACAACGCAAAACCTATTGGGCGGGATTATATTCACGAAACAAGATCAGGCTCCGGATAAGGATCCATAACCAGGGTGACAAGCAGAGGAAGCAGGAGCGAGGGAGTCAGGAAGCACGCGGAGGAAGTCTTCGAATTTCTCGCAGCGTTATGATTGTGATGGCTGACAATGTGATGTGGCACAGAGTTGGACACCGTCTATGCAAATCAAGCGCGCAACACCGCCTACGCCTACAGTTGTTACCACTGGGAGTCTCAGCCTCCGTCCTCCGTGCCAGAGCCAGAGGTTATGCATTGAGCCCCCAATGTTTTGGGGGCACGTCACCGAAGGCCCAGCGACAGCAGGAGCAGAAACTGCATCAGCAGAACCGGCAGCAACATGACGGCTTTGCCTGTGAAGTAGTGTTGTGAAATAGAAACTCATACCGAGACCGAAACCGAACTCTAACAAGCGAGTGAACTCTCAAGCCGACATAAGGCTCCCTCCCTCTAAATACACGTCTAATTTTAGTTCGCAGTCCGATCTGCCGCAGCACCAGCACCATGCCCATGTCCAGCCACGACACGGTCTTCGTGGAGCCTGCCGTCAGCAGCAGTGGCGGCGGCAGCACCAGCAGCATTAATCGCGTGGGAGTAGCCGGCCCCCAGCCGCCTCCCCCACACATCGTCATCGATGGCAGCACCCTGTCCACGCAGGCCCAGTTGCAACGCATCATGCAGCGCCGGATGTCGATCAGTACGCGCCAGATCCTTAGCGCCAGCCAGTCCCAGTCGATGAATCCGACGCAGAAGTACGCAGTGCGTACAGCAGCCGGAGCCGGAGCCTTAGCCGCAACGACAGCTCCGTCCGGCAGCTCCGGCCAAGAGCTGATCAATCCCCAAATCTACAAAATTGTGACCACTGACGGTAGCACCAGTAATGTAATCATCGACGCTTCGGCTGCTGCGCCTCCCCACAACTCTAAACTGTTGCTTAGCAATCTCACGGTGCTCTCGAAGCAGGCGCCAGTCCAGGGAGGAGGCACTCAGCAGCAGCAGCAGCTCAACTATCTGGGGGCCAAGAGTTTGCCGTATGTGACGGCCTCGCCGGCTAAGTCGCAGCAGCAGCCCCAGAAGTTCGGAAGTATCAGCGCATTTAAGGCGCAACAGCAGCAGCAACATCATCCGCATGCCACGTTGCAGAAAGTGACTTTGGGCTCCCGTGTGGCTACCCGGCTGCAGTCGTATGTTCCGGCAACTCCGTCGCAAATAATGGTGCAGCCGGCGCAGCCAAAATATGTAAATGCCACGGCAACAGCGTTAGGTGGGAACGCTGCTCTTCTAAAGAAGGCCAATCAAAAGATCACGGTGAAGAGCGTGAGCAATTTAACGCAGCAGCAACAACAGCAACAACAACAGCAGCAGCAGCAGCAGCAGCAGCTACAGGCCCAGCAGCTGAAAACCTTCATCGCGCAGCAGCAACAGCAGCAAACCTACAAGGCGGGGGCCAAGGCAAAGTTTGTGAAACAGACGACAGCCTTGTCTATTGCCGCCTTGCCCCAACAGCAGCAGCAACAAGCGACTACCTACGCAAAGCAGGCAATGGTCACCACTCCGACTCCCGCGAAGGTCACAAAACTGAATAGCAAGTATGTGCAACAGCAGATCAGCCTGCCGCAAGGAACGCAATTGCAGCACAAGACGTCACCGAATGTCGCAGGAGGAGGATATCTGCTGCAGCAGACCCAAGCCACGGGCGGAGGAACTATCAAGTTTGTCAACTCCCATGGCACAGTCATCCAGCAGCATCCCCAACAGCAGCAGCAGGCGACAAAGCGCACCCATTACAATAGTAGCGGTAGCAGCGACAATGAGCAGCATGCGGTGGCCAACTCATCACTGATCACCGACGACGTGATGATCGTCAACGGCACCCAGATGACCGATGAACTGTCTGCCCGCATCCTGCAGAGCATGGCCCAGAAGTCGTTTAGCCAGCAGCAGCAGCGATTCCACCAGGTTCCCGCTACTAGCAGTAGCAACATGCCGCCACCCACCCAGATCATTTACAGCAACAGTAGCAGCAATGGGGCAGCCGCCAGTAGTCCGGGGGGAAATCCGCCTGGAAATCTACTGCTTGCCCACTACCAGGCAGCCGGCCAAAAGCCGGTCTCCTCGGCCTCGTTTCTTACGGTCACGGGAACGCCGCCGGTTACGGTGGCCACCACGCCATCGGTGAGCATCTCGTCACATGGCTTTGCCAGTGGTAGTGCAGCCATTTCCTCCTACATGTCGTCAGCGACGGCGGCTCGACGTCAATCTGTGAGTGCGCCTAGCAGCAGGGCGGTATCCCTGGAACGGAAGCAGCATCCGCAGCACCAGCAGCTTCAGCACGAAGTGATCAGTGGCGGACGCAAGGCTCCAACGGTCATCGAGTATTACAACAAGCACGGGTAAGTTTTCATGTAGCAGTGAAACCAAGGGTCCTGCTAAGTACGAACTTCGAAGCGATGAAAAAGTTGAGATAAACTTGGCATCTACATCTGAAAATATAATAATAGTAATTATACAATATTGAAAAGCAAGCATTTTTATGAAAGTTGCAATCACTGTAACACCTTGAGTATTTACTGGCATAATTGACATTAGAAATATTCTTAATTATTCCCGAGCTTTTAAGTGTAACCGTTTAGAATCGATTTGTCTGTCAACTGTCTCGATGTTGTAGATGATCGATTGTCAATTTTCTTCGAAGCATCGATAGTTAACTTTTACTACTGTCAGATTTCATATTTACAACTATCGGCCAGTTGGTCAGTTAGTTCCATTGCAGTAGGATATTTAGCCTCGTCAATGGCGAAGCATAAATTGTGTTGTGATACTTTTAAGAAATCTCGAACGGCGGTTCCTAACCACAACTATTCCTTGATTGCAGCGTGAACAGCGTAATCGGCAGCAGCAATAGCCTGACTCAAAGCACCAGCATGAGTAATCTTGGTGCTCTGCGGAGCAACAGTGGTAGTGGATTCGCCACGACCACTCCAACGCCAGCAGCACCTATTCACCTGACGCCGCTGAACGTACCAGTCCACGTGGAGGCTGCACCACAGTCTTCGCCAGCTCTGGGCAAGGGAACGACTCCGGTGCCGACGCAGCCACCACAGCAGCCGCATCTCTTGGGGCACAACCAGCTGAGTGCCAACGACGAAGAACTGTACATCGAGGAGGTGCGTCCGGTTCCGGTGCTGACGCAGGATCTACGTCTGCAACAGCTGCACGCCATCATGCAGGATCACACGTACGCCTCCCAGCAACAGCAGCAGGCGCCCCAGCCGGCAGCGGGGGATAGTACGATTCCAGGAGCAGCACAGCAAGTCCAGCAGCCGCAGCAGTGGTCACTGGGCGGAATCGGGGTCACGGTGGCCGGTGGCCAAGCCACGTCCACAGCGGCAGGCGGATATTGCAGCTACTTTGGACAGCAAAGTAAGTAGTTGTGAAACTTTTCTCAAAAGTATAATTTTGTATTTGAAAAAATGTTTTTTTAAATATAGTTGTTCTGCACATATTTTTCAAATATCTTCCCTAAAATATATATGTTTTATATCATCTAATACAATTTAATTCTTGTTGACTCAGTTGCTCGCCATCAAGTCGACGATGATGCTCACTCTGCCATTAGCAGCAGCTCCCGTTTGGGTCTAGCCAGTGCAGACATTGATCCCGGGGAGGAGACGGAAACGGCACCCGAAGCGGAGGCCGAGGACGACTCTGTAACGCGCTGCATCTGCGAACTAACCCACGATGATGGATACATGATCTGCTGCGACAAGTGCTCGTAAGTACCCTGTTTGTTCTTATCGCTTTGCTAAAAGACATTAAAGATGGTTGAATACCACTTTACTTTTACTTTTAAATCGAATAAATATTTCACTAACTTATTTTTGTAATATTTATACAATAATAACCACATATTTTATTTTGTAATAGGGCCTGGCAACACGTAGATTGCATGGGCATTGACCGACAAAACATCCCGGAGGAGTACATGTGCGAGCTCTGCCAACCGCGTGCGGTGGACAAGGCTAGAGCGCGAGCCCTGCAGCGTCAAAAACGCAAGGAGCACATGCTGCTGGTGGCCACGCAAGCGGCAAATGGAGCTGCGGCCGTGGCAGCGGGAACGACGCTCAGCGGTGGACTCGGTGGTGGATTGGCCATGTCCGAGGAATTGCAACAACGGCTGGCATCTGGCTTAAATGGCGGATTCGCCACGGGCACCGGCATGTCCAAGAAGTCGAAGAAAACCAAAGAGAATGCGGGCAGTTCCGCCGCCTTAAAGAAAACGAAGAAGAGCGGTGTTAGCATGGGAAGTGAGAAGAGCGGCAGCGGAAGCGGTACTCCCTCAGCCAGTGGTGGCAAATCCAGCAAGAAGAGCAGCAAGCGCAAGAGCAAGTCCAGTGGAGATGGAACTTGCGGTGGTGGCAGCAGCCCGGCTTTGACCGCCGCCGAAAAGCACGCCGCCAACCTTCGACAGTGGATCGAGAACTACGAGTATGCAGTGACCAACCATTATTCGCCAGAGCTTCGAGCCCGCCTCCACGCTATCCAGAAGCAGCCCAGCCTGTTGCAGAGCATACAAAACACTGAGAACAAGGCCTTGAGGCAGATTCAGCAGCAACTGTCTACTGCTGGCAGCAGTGAGCTTGAGCAGCGGGCACAGCTCATCCCGTATGCGGGTGCAAAGGTTCTGATTAGCAGCGTGGAGTTGGCTCCACATGCCCCCATCCACGAGCTGCGCGGAAAGTACATGCTGACCACCCAGTTCCGCACCCAGAATCCCACCGTCAACATGAACACACCCCCGCCCAGCAACTACCTGAACAGCTTCAAGGCGCACAAGACGCCGGGTCAGTTCGTATTCTTTTACCAGCTACCCGGAGTCGAGGCACCCATGCAGACATTGCGGCCAGATGGAAGTGTGCCACAAGTGACGCAGCAACCCCCCTCTTATCTTAAGGGTCCGGAGGTATGTGTGGATACGCGGACATATGGCAACGATGCACGATTCGTGCGCCGCTCTTGCCGGCCAAATGCCGAGTTGCAGCACTATTTCGAGAAGGGAACGCTGCACCTGTATATAGTGGCACTGACGCACATTCGCGCCCAGACAGAGATCACGGTGCGCCACGAACCTCACGATCTGGCGGCTGTGGAGCAGAAGAAGTCGCACGCTGCCGTCATCCAGCCGACTAGTACCCGTTGCGCTTGCGACATGGGCAGTGACTGTCTTTTTGCCCTGCCGCTGGCCGTGCAGCAACAGCTCCAGGCTCCACCGGCCCAGCCCAGGAGCAGTCATCGGAACAAGGCAGCAGCAGCAGCGGCTGCGGCAGCTGCGGCCAACAGTGCGGCGGCCATACAGCTAACGATGGGATTGGGCGTGGGAGCGTCGGTGGCGGCAGTAGCTGGTGTTTTGCCGAATTCAAGGAATCGTTCGACTTCATCAAGCGGCGAGAGCAGCCAAATGGGTCTAAATAGTCCGCAGCTTGGACAGTTGAATCTGGGCTTTAAGCCCTCTCCGACGGCAGCATCGCTGACGGCACCTGTTCCCGGAGTGCATTGCAACAACAGCGGCGGGAGCAGCAGCAGCAGCAACAACTCCTGCTCTGTCTCCATGTCTAGTGTGCTGCACGACTCTGGAATCTGCACTTCGTCATCATCGCCGTCTGTGTCTATTCCCTCGCCTACACCCACTCAACTGCAGTCGCCGACTTTGCAGCAGCACTCGCACCAGCTACCACCGCAACAATTGTCGCTTCTGCAGCGTAGTCCGACGCAACAGCATCAGCAACAGATCCTTGCTGCTTTGCCTACGCCTATGCTCACGCCGATGCTCTCACCTCAGTTGCCAAAACCAGCACAACAGCCACCGCTTCAACAGCCACATGTTGTGATGCCAATTCAGCAGCAAACTTCTTTGTTGCAGCAGCAGCAGCAGCCACCACAGCAAAGTCAGGAGCCGTTGGCTGTCATTGCAGCCGCTGCAGCGGCACAACAGCCCATGGCAACCTATTTTGTAAGGCAACCGCAGCAACAGCAATCACCAAAGCCACATGCCGTGGTAGCACAGCAACATGTGGTAGCTCAACAGCAGCAAACCTTCCTGCAACAGCAGCAGAAACAACAGCAGCAGAAAATGGCGGATGAAGCTAGAATGGCAGTGAGTGCATTACAAACTCTGCATGCCACCCCCACTTCGCATATAGTGACGCCAATTAAAGTAGCGTCAGTGCAGCAGCAAACGCAACCACAACCGGCGCACCAGCAACAAGCGCATCACCAACAAATAGTACAACAACCACCACCACATCAGCTACAACAACAATCTCAGCACCTGACCTACCCACAGTCACCCCAACGTCAGCAAAAACCTCAGCCCTTACAGCACCAGCAGCAGATAATCTTTTCAACCGCAGCCCAGGCCATCCCGGCGACGACGCCCACCAAATTAAATTCACCCACGAAGATTGTGGCGCCTGTGATTACCAACAATAACATAAGTTTAGGTGCCCAATCATCGGTAGCTGTCGCAAAGAAAACACCTGCCAAGAATCAGCATCAACAACAGCAGCAGCAACAGCAGCACTCTTCGACACCCCTTTCGGCCGCATCACTTCCGGCAGCTTCTCCTTCGTCCGCCGAATCCAAAGAGGATGATGTGTCGTCCAGTACCACTTCAACACCCACCACACGAACACCGGCCAAGGATAAACCGAAGCAGTCACGCGAAGATCGCAAGCTGGAGGCCATCCTGCGAGCGATTGAGAAAATGGAGAAGCAGGAAGCACGCGGTAAGAAGGAAACCCGCCAGAGTAGCGGTGGCAAGCGGCAGGCGAGTAATTCGCCCGCTTCGCCCAACAAGCGTGGTAGCTCCAACTCCATTAGCGAAGATGTAGACACGCCAACTAGTACCAATTCCGCGGCAGCTGCTGCCCAGCGTCGGAATAAAAAGAAGCGTAAAGTGAGTCGCAGCTACAACAACAATACCAATGGCTTAAGCTCAGGAGGCAGCAACAACAAACGGAGGAAGAGCATCCTGGTGGAATCAGATGGCGAGTCGCATGCATTGACTAATTCGGAATCGGAGGATCAAGTGCAGCATCCACATAGGCATCACAGTGGATCAGAGGATCAGGCCGCAGGCCTTCTTTTGGCCTTGGCGCACAACAATTCCTCACCCAATGAATCATTCAAGTCACCCTCATCCCAATCGCATTCCCTGCCAGCAACTCCAGCTTCTGTAAGCAGTGCCTGCCTGCTGATCGAGGCTGCCATGGGACCCCTGGAGCAACCGGCCCCAGCGACAGCGTCTCCGTCTCTCGGCGAATTTAAGTACCCGCCCGGCGGAGCCAAGACCAAAAAGTCGCTCATGTCCAGCTGGTTCCAGCAGGCGGAACAACAGCACGCCTCTGGTTTGGACAGCCTTGTACAGGCGGCTATGAGCGAAATCAACGGCGAACGGGAACAACTCCACCATCAAGATCAAGGTCAATCCTCGCCAGCGCCGGCATTACTTAAGGTAGAGCAGTTTATCCATCAGGCGGAATCGACGACTTCAGTTGCTGCTCGCGAGCAACTGCATCTTCCATTGCAAAACAATTCTTCAGTGAAGAAGCGCTGGTTGCGACAGGCTATCAGTGAAGAGACCACTCCGGTTGAAGAAATTCAGCAGCAACAAAACCAGTCGGTACCTGCTACACCCTCTCCACAGCCGGTACCAACAGTCTCGCCACTGGCCAACGGATATGGTACGCCACTGAAAAAGCGGCGACTGGTCGTCGTTAGTAATGGATCGAATGTGGAAGCTGATGAGCCGCACATCGATGTTATCGGAGAGAGCAAGGATGAGGCCGACGAAAATGTCCCGATGCCTGCACTGAAGGTAGAAACAGAAAATCACCAACAAGAGCAGGAAGACGACGTAGACATCCTGCGTTCGCCCAGTCCGGGGACCCATCAGATAGTGGCCGAGGATAATTTGGTTAAGATCGAACCAGAGGACACAAGTGCAGCCGCCGATGACGTTAAGATTGATGTGGAGCGCGAGGAAAGCCAAGCCTGCGATAAATTTGAGGAAATGGTCAAGGTGAAGCGTGAGGAGGAGGAGCAACGAGAGCAGCAAAGCCAACAGCTGCTAGAGCAGCTTCAACCTAAAGTTGAAGCCTCCCCAGTAGAACCGAAAGTGGAAAATGCCGTTGTCAAAGCGGTGACCAAAGTGGAAGCTACTCAAGAGCTAGTGCCTTCTAAGAAGGAGGCGGCGAAGGTGGAACCCAAACCGGGAGAATCTCTGCTGCGGACGACAGCGACTGCAACAGCAGCGGCCGCCGCTGTTGCGGCAGCAACTCTGCTCGATGTGAGCAAAGTAGCAGTCAAGAATCGGCCGCAACCTCTTAAAGTGGAGGATGAGCCTCAAAAGAAGAAGCCCAAACTGGAGGCGGTACTCCAAGCGACAGATGCAGCAGCGCCGCCACTTTCAGGAATTCCGATACAAGCAGCATCAAATGCAACTGCATCGGCGACATCAAACACAGCGGCCGCGGCACAAACAACGGCAACGGCTCCTCCCAGTACCAAAAATCTGACCGAACACGATATACAGGAACGTCTGCTGTCCTTCCATGCAGCCAACATTTCCTACCTGCAGTCCAGAAACAAGAAGGCCACAGCAGTCTCGGCATCCGCCTCCTCGAGTCAGAAGAGCAATAGCAGCAGCGGCGGTAGTGGCGCAGAGTCCAAAAAACCTTCCAAGGATAAGGATGAGAGACGCGATAAGGAGAAGCAGCTGAAAAAATCCAAGAAGGACAAGAAAAAGTCGAAGGAAAAGGAAAAGCAAAAGGCGGCAGCTAGTCCCACTGTTCAGATAGTTGAGGCGAAGAAGAAGACGTCGCAGCCAACAAAGCCGGAGGCCAAATCATCGACAGCGCCGGTTCTAGTGCCACCTACTCTACCAGCTGCCACAGCCAATGGAAAGACCAAGCACATGTCACAAAACAATTCCAATGATCAGCAACAGCATCAGCAGCAGCAAATGAGGCGTCGCACCATGTCCATGTGTATTACACCAATCACGCCCACTCCAGTGGCCATACCCTCACAAATGCTTGGTACGCCGCCCACAACTAAGAAGAGGCAGACCAATTTCGAGCAGGAGCTCACCAAGCCCAACAGTCAGATTTTGAGCAGCAGTATCCTTCTAAACAGCAGCAAGGGACTCGGCCTGCCGATTGCTACACCCACAGTGGTTGGCGTGCCCACGGTTGTTCCACAGCAGCAGCATCGCAAGGAGAACAACCACCAGGAGGCGACTCCCGCCAGTGGAGGACCCATGAGTTTGGCTGCTGCCATCGCTAGCGGAAAACTGACTGCTATCAGTCGGCGGCGGGAGTCCATGTGTGGCAGCCGGCAGCAGGCACTAATCGCGGCCGCCTTGAAGAAGGAAAAGAAGGAGAAAAAGAAAAGTAAGAAAAAGGATCGGGAGAAGCAAAAGCACGAGAAGCAAAAGGGTAAGGACAAGGAACGTGAAAAGGATAAGGAACGTGAAAAGGACAAGGAGAAGGACAGCAAGCTTAAGACAAACCACATACAAAAGCCGGCCCCACCGGCGCCGATCACTCTCAATCCGAATCCAATTCCGAGCACCACTCCAGTTCCAGTTCCGGTTCCCACGCCTCTGGCAACCCCGAAGGCGGCACCCATTCCAGTATTGATAACCCAGCCCCCTCCAACTGCTATCCATGCATCTCAGCCTGTGACCAACAATTGCTCCAGCAAGGTTACCCCGCTTCCATTCTATAACACAATCTACGGCAAGTTGCAGGATCCTCCAACGCCAACTACTACCCCCAGTCCCACCATTAACACTATGCCAAGTTTGGCCGAATATCTTGAGTCTACGAAAACTAAGACAGCGGCATCACCGGTAGCCAAACCAGCCGCTGTTGCAGCAGTTACGCCAGTTAGTGGCTCCGTTGTTGCAGCAACAGTTGCAACTGCCTCTCTTGAAATGCCTCCTCCGGCTACGACACCATTGAAGTTGTATACGCGAACCGCAAGCCACGATCCGCGACTCAATCCCATGCTTACCGTGCCAGATCCCACGCCCATGCCGAAACGTAAGCTCTCCATCAGCGAGTACCGGATGCGCCATCGCCCTTCGGTGGATACGGCCCCAACAACGCCCACAACTCCAACCACTCCCACCACGCCAACGAGCACCAATAAGGATCGCTGCTTCGTCAAGCCGCAGACCATTAACAAGTGCTCACTGCAGTCGCCGGAACGCTATCAGGCCGCAATTCGGGAGCGGCGCAACTCAATCAGTGCTCATCACCTCCCGCAGCCAAACGTTAATCTAAATCTCAATAACAACAAAGGCAGCAGCAGTAATAAGAGCGGAAGCACCAGCGGTAATCATCTGCAGCAGGCCTTGGGCGTCGCCGGCGGAAGGATGCCCATTAAGAATGCGATAGTAGATCCAGCAGCCACCACCTTGAGCACAGTGAACAGCATCCTGAGCACGGCTCAAAAGCTACACATGTTTGATGACAAGCCAAAGGGTAAGTAAAGGGTTTATAAACTTTAAATCCAAGAATTATGGAATTATTCTGAACTATCCTCATCTTCTGCAGGTGGCCACTTTAATGCTGCACCCACACTACTCGAGCAGCAGCAGGAGAAGATGAGCGAGCGATCGCGGTGCTTGCAGCGGACTATTTCTTGTGACTCTCGGGTTATCGAGCGATTGGGCACAGGCGCCGCTGCGACTGCCTTGGAAAAAGTCACGACAGCGGCAACCAGGCGAGATAACGTCTAAATAGGTAAGAAAAATTACATCCAAACCAAAAACTAATTTGTATACCCGTTAATCGTAGAGTAAAAGGGTATATTGTATTCGTGCAAAAGTATGTAAAAGGGAGAAGGAAGCATTTCCGACTTTCTAAACTATATCGAGCCCTATTTGCAAAAATAACGTAAGCGCAATTTTTCTGAAAATTTTTTTTATGCTAATGTGTAACCGAATTTGCTCCCAAAATATAAAACACTAATTGCATCTATTTTCTGAGATAATCGGCCTGTCAATTATAACGAAAGCGACAAACGCCTATTTTAGTGGCCGCGATCTAGCTATGTCCGTCTGTCCGTCCGCATGAACGCTGAGATCTCGGAAACTATAAAAGCTAGAAGATTGGCATTACGCAAGCAGATTCTGGGGTTTCCTACGCAGCGCAAGCTTGATTCATCAAGATGCCACGCCTCTCTAACATCCACGCCCACAGTTTTTATGCTTTAAGGAAAATTTAAACTGATATGTTTTTGTATGGATTGGGTCTGTTAATGTTTACCACGCCCACTTTAACGCCCTTAAAGGTTAAACCTGGCTAGCGCCTACATTTCCGCCTTGAATGGTCAATGGTACCAATACTTTCCAATAGGGGTGTGCCAAAATCATTCAAAAGGAAAAATTATTAAATTATTATATTAAAGTTGTTTAACTGATTAACGGGTATCTGATAGTCGAAGTTCTCGACTATAGCGTTCTCTCTGGTTATTAAGCATTTTTTCCATCCACAGTAACCCAAACTGAAAACTGATGACCAGCAAACCAGTCTTAAAACGAAAGAATAATACATCAACAACGAAGGCCGCTAAACTGCAGATGGATTTCATTATGCTATATTAGATAATAGCTTTCTTACACCACACAACAAATACTACCCGTTCATTGATTTTTAACACTAAATTAAAAGGAAAATTACAACGCGCATATAGTATGAGCTGCATACCTGTATGTTGTGTCGATTGAGCTCAGGAGACGAAAAGCAAAGCAAATGCTATTAATGAATGTATATTAGAAAACGGGAAAGATTTTGCATAACAAACCTGTGAAACCTGGAAGAGGAAGATAAACGTTCTACTAAACTACTTAGTTATTTAATAGTATCGTTTTTGTCACAGCAAACAAACCGCTTAAATTACTTACAAACAAGATACCTACAATATATATGCACGTGTACATGCTAAACACCTATAACATAATATATTATATAATGTATAATTATATTAGGCAGTCAAAATTGAAGTTATTGAGGTGTTAGAAATCGCTTTGGCTTGTTTAGTAATTGAATATGTATTTTTAGTTATTAAGTTCTTTCAATCGTAGAGAAGTTTCTTTAAAACAATTGCAGAGAAGCAGAAAATAGATGGGGGTGTTCAACCCTACATAATATAATTTGTGTAACTTTCGTTTAAATTTTGAATCACTTGTAATCGTAGAAATAAAAGAAACAAAATATTTAACTCAGTAACTACAATATCTACCCAAATAAAATTAGCCAGACTCAAAATGCAAGCAATATTAAAAAATCCATTACCTAGAGAAGATCTTGGCAAATAATATAAAATAATAACGTTATCAAGACCAAGAAAAAAAATCCGGGACTAAAAACAATGTAAATAATATTTTAAAATAACCAGATGCAAACAAAAGGAGGAAATTAAAAATACTTGTTATCTTATTAAGCAAGTGATGTAAGTTAAAAAGAGTACAAAGTGAGGGTTAATTGAATGAAATTATGCTAAACGAAACGCGTTAAAAATGTAAATAGAGGCAGCCACAGCAAGTTTCCGAAGCCATTTTCGTAATTAGGCTTAATTTTTATTTTATCTTTTCCGAATTTTGTCTGAAATAATATATTCACAAAATAATTAGAAAATTATTTGCTTTGATAAAGAAAAATCAGTTTTATAACTTGTCATTAGGTTCATAAGAAGTTTTATTCTGACCAATGCTCATCGAGGAATGTGTACGACAACCTTTCTCCTTTGGTTACGTTTTTAAGACTTAACTTAGGTGATCGTTTCGATACATTCCTTGTTGCACCATTTTTCTGTTCCTACTGTGAAATAAACATAATTTCAATACTTTCAAAATATGCACACATACAAAAATTGGATTATTTTAAGATCTAATTAAAATTAAAAGAAATTCAACTTATTTTGACCCTGTGAAACAAATTTTGTATCATAATCAATTCAGAAAGGATTTTTTACTGATAATAAACTAGACACAAAATTATGTATAAGTTGTAAAGGTGTTTACAAATCTGATTTTACGGACTAAGTGGGAAGTAGTTACATAAATTTGTACATATGAAATTTTATTTCTAACATTAACTATTTAAGAAAAAATGCAGGTGGTTATTGGCGAAGCGCTTTTTAGTTATAATTTAACTTTTATTTTTGTAAATATCCATATGCCACATTAATAGAGTAATCAAATAAGTGTAAAATATTAACTGAAGTGTACTAAGACGATTTTATGAAACGTATGTTGTTAATTTTTTTTAGCGCTGTACAATACAAACAAGACCTATATTAAACATATTTATAGTTATCTGTAAAGCATAAACATGGATGAAGAGTTCGCAGTTTTCGTAATACAGTTTTTGATAGTTCTAGTATAAAAAAGAAATTATTTATAACTTATTTGAAAAAAAAACCTACTCGTAATCATTTTTACTCTAAACCTAGATTCTTTGTAAGCGCGAATTTGAATTGTAAGTCTAAGCATAATGGTTTTAGTCGTAAGTCCACCTTGGTTTAACTGATGTAAATTAAATACGTTAATTGTTTACTAAACACAAACACAAGCATGCCTCCTAAAGAAGTCGGCAACAAGCTTCGTCTGTAAAATACATTACAAATGAATTCATAAGATTCTTTAACAATAAACAAAAAACCGAAAAACACAAATAAAACGAAAATAAAATGAAATTTTAGAAAATGGTTTTTAATCACACCCTGTCGGGGATAGATAGCGTTGGGGAGGTAGAGCAAAGGGCAGTTTGTGGTCGTTTGTGATCGAATATTGATAGTGGTGGTGTGAAATAGAGCATACCTATTTTCTTTCTTTGCAGATGCAGGGAATCAATCCCTTGCGTCCAGAAATGGGCAGTCCATTTCGCGCTTGGTTAAATATCGTAGGTCCCGGTGCTTTCCCTTCATTGTGTGTTTTCCTCAAGTTCACATGAATATCACAAACATTCCCAGAAATGGAATTTGTGAAAAGAATGAAGATATTCGATTGGGACACATCGGAAAGCTTTATTTAGTTTCACTTTCGCTGGAATTGGTCGTGCCTTTCCCGGCTCAAGATGACTGCGTGCTTTCCTCGGCGGCGTTCCTTGACGGCGAATCGTTGACTCCTGCGGCGTCGTTCTTCAACGGTGTCTTTCCAGTTCCACACGGCTTGTAGGACTCCAAAGTCTGGACAACCCTTTTTTCGAGGTCCGGCCAGGATAATCGTGACATCTCCTGTGTCGCAAGACTCCCGGAGGTCGGGGTGGCTCTAGCCTAAAGTCAAATCCAAGGATTCGGCCTTATCGCAAGTCCACCGAATCCTTGACGCCTAGCACACGCTCTTGATCCGCGCTTACATCTTCCTTTGTTCTCCAATTCAATCTCTGCGTCCTACAGATCTCGCCCTTGTAGCTTCAGCGTCTTGACTATGGGTCTTGATCTGGGGGTTCTTACGGTACTCTCGCGACCACGCACTCGATTGAATTCTCGCACTTGTATCCTTGAATCTCCTTGTAAACTGACGTATACTCTCGCTAGCAAATCGAGCTGGGCCTGCGCCGCCCCTTTTATAGGCTGCGGCGGTGCCGGTATTTCCCTTTTTGCGCACGGTTCGCATCGGGTCCAATGTCCACATGTGTCCCGTTAGTTCCCTTTGCACACGGCACGTATCGGGTCCAAGGTCCACAGATGTCCTATTAGTTCACGTTGCATCTTCTTTGTGCTGTTCCAAAGTCCACGGATTTACCTTTCGAACTCTTTACCCTTTGGCGGCAAGGGTGCAGGTCCAGCGCGGCACCGTTGTATCACGGTGGGCACCTGGCTGCTTCTCTCCCAGTTCAGTCGGTACGGAGAAGACCAAGGAGATGGACGAGCACCTGTATGACAATCCCGACTATCAGGATGCAACCAGTGTGTTGGGCATCAATCCCACCGAAACACCGGACTCCAAGGCCAACCACTTTGACTGGGCGTTGCTGGCCACCGCCGTGGATCGTATCTTCTTCGTGGTCTTCAGTTTGGCATTCCTGATCCCGGCCATCAGTTGGCTTTCCCTAACTCCTAAACTAATCTCAATGCAGCCCCCACTTTGAGTAAGGTCCCTGTTTTCACAATTCATATTGCCCAATTAACACAAAGTAGCTGCAATTATGCGAAATGACCTTTTTACGGCCAGAAGTCTGACGTCTTCCTGGGTGGTGGGACGATGGGTTAGCTTTCTCTCTCTTCGCAGAGTGGATGGTCCCTGCGCATCCTCCATCCTAACATCCTGACCCATCGGAACTTACAACACCGGCGACAAATTTGGGTTGCTAGAGGGCTCAATTAGCATGTGGAAGGTGATCAACCAGTTCACCAACGGTAAATTCCAACCGGGAAAAACATAGATCGAGTCCTTATTACCCACTTTCATTCTTGGGAAAATGCATCTGTTGTGGCCAATTGTATTGTTGTAGCCCTATCGGCAAAACAACATAAAAGTACCCGTTCCATCAAAAAACTTTCAAATACCCTTTCTATCTCTCTTCAAAAATAATTTTTAACATAGTATAATATATTTAAAATTAACATTATTTTATTTTTCATACATTTCGTACAATGCCTAACTAATATTAATATTAATTCGGAAAATATTGGCTTTACCTATGTGAAAAGTACCTAATATACTAATAGCCGACAATATCAATTTCTGTGAAACATTTCGTATACTCTAGGAAATATATGTGTATATTTGTGTGACTTCTTCAAGCTAAAGGTTTCTGAACCTATAAAAATATATAAAATGATTGTATGAATCTTTCATCCTAACACTAATTAAGGTAGTTCTTTGTTACATGCAATATCATATATTTCTACGCATATCGGTCGAGCTCTTCAAAATGTAGTTGGTGAAATAATTGGCTTTCTAAAATATTGCCAAACGTTCAGCAATTACATATATCTTATGGAACGACCGTTATTTAAATATATAATTTATTTGTTTGATGTTAGCAGATTAAAAAGAGAAGATAATTCTCTTAAAAATATTTACAATTCAATGTGAGCTAGCGCAGACGAACAAAAATAGACGAACATTTAATATCTTAAAATAAAGGGATGCATTACGTATTACTAATGACCGATATGCCGATGTGCCCAAGACCGTAAAAACTCTACCTTTCTAGCATGCCTTAATGAATTGACGAATTCTGTGGACTAGTTTCGTGTTCGTTCATCATAAGAAATTGGCAGGCTTTGAATATTTGCATTAGTCAACCGAAGCGGCTCAATTTTCTAACTGTCATACTCTTATGTACTTAAATAACAGGTCGCATAAATTCTTTTGTGACTATACAGTAAGTCTGAGACCTTATCTCAGGTCTACAATAACCAGAACACTCGGCGCTAGGACTTGTTACTGTTGCAGCTATTGACATTGTTGTTGTTATACAAGTAGGGTATCAGGTTGGGCTCAATCTCCAGCTGCTGCCTGAGTATCGAGCTCATGACGAACTCCGTGGACACAATGTGGCACTTTGGGTTTCCGTGACGCGTGAGATCGGCGCAGAGATGCATGTCTGTGGGACAGGTCACTATGAAGTAGGAGTCGGGCGCCTGAATGTGTGTTTCAGCCACAGCTGCACCACTTCTCCGCTTTGGCTCCACTTTTCCCCCGGACGATTCAATCATTCGGATGATTTCCTCGCGGGCTGGGAACACGTCTGGCGTCACGTGAAAGTATTTCCCCGTAAACAGCGTCGAACGAGTGGGTGCGCACAGAACAGTGTTCAGATTGAACTGCAGGTTCTCGTCCACTGGTATGTGCTGTATGCGATATGAATCGGTAGGCACAAATTTACCAGCTTTGGCACTATCCGCAATCCAGCTCGACTTAAGCACATAGTCCACATGGCAGCAGGCCTGAATCAGCTTGCAGGTACGACTCTCGCGTGTCATTACCAGGTGAGTGGCATCTGCAGGGTTATCCACCACAATTCCACCCAAAATCCTAAGAAAAGAACAAATAAGAGTTAGAATTCCATGCTGAAGAACAATTTAGAAATGATAACTAATCGTGGCTAACTAGCTAACATGTTTACTTACAACACTGCCTTTTTAAGTGCCTCGGCATCCGCGACCTGGGAGAAAATAACCTTGGGTGGTTTGGTGGTTGTAGGATATTCGAGGCAGACAATTTGCTCAGGCAGTTGCTCCTGCTGGAATGAGTTCATCTTCTGGCGCTTAAGTTTGTGCTCGTTGCCATAGGGATCGGACAGATGTCGCTTGACCCGCTCATGCGCCTCCTGTGTGAGATTGATAGGCGCCTTCCAAGCAGCTATAAAAAAAAACAATTAAATAAGCTTACAAAATAACTAGGCAGTTGTTAAATCTATATTTACTTAGCAGGTGCGCCACCAAATTGCATTCGATGCGGAAGGGAGCGACCAGATTGTACTGCTGGTACTTGGGATTGTCGTATTGCGAGAGGCCACTAAGATTGCCGATGCAGACGTCGCTCAACCAAAGAGCATTGACCATCGGGATGTTCCACTCCTTGGCCGCATTAAACTTATTGCCCTCGAGCTGCTTGCATACGACCACAGTGTTCACCTTGGAAAGATAGGAGGTGTAGATGGCTCCGCATTCCTCGGCCATCTGCTGTAGCCTCACCACCTCTTCGCCCTCAAATCCCTCAGAGGTTATTATGTAGCGTTCTAGCGGCTTCCGATAGCCAAACTGGCTTGGGAAAGGCAAGTGCAGCGGTTGCCACGGAGGCATTAGTTGCCGCTTTAGGCAAATATCACTTAGCCAGTAGGCTGTGACGCAACGCTTAGCATCCCTCAACGCCTGCATCACCACGCCGTGTCGCTGAGTGCGGCAAATAACGTGGGTAACCCTGGGGCAGTAGACTCGTTCGATGTCACCGCCAAACTGCCTGATCGTATCTAGCCAGATGGGGAGCTCATCACCGTCTGTTTCGTCGTATTCCACTATGTAGAACGTGCAGCCTACCAGGAACAGATCAGCCGGCAGCTTTAGATTTGGATTGTGGCCGTAGAACTGTGGCATCGGTATCGGTGGCTGTCCGGGTCGGGCCTGAATGTATCCGTGAGGAGTCCGCTGAACCGGCACACCCACGCCCACACCCACAGCCATCTGTTGTTGCTGTTGCGGCGACTGCGGGGGAGCGACAACAATCTGTTGCTGGACCAGATGCTGCTGCGGTGCCTGCTGTTGTTGCGGAAGAGTAACCACTCTGCGCATTTGCTGCTGTTGCAGCAGTTGCTGCTGCTGCTGTTGTTGCTGCTGCAGCATTATCAACTCCTGCTGAGTTCGCGGAGGTCCAGGCACGCCGGCAGAGGCGCTGTGTTGCTGGCCCATCATTCTGAGAGCACCAGCTGCTGACGGGGGCTCGACATGTTGCTGCTGTTGGACAACCATTTGTTGCTGCTGCTGCTGTTGTTGCAGGAGCAATTGTTGTTGCTGTTGCTGAATAGCTCCGGTCACCACCACCTGCTGCACAATCTGCTGTTGCTGGGGCTGTTGTTGTTGCTGGCCATCGGGCAGTTGAATTAGTTGCTGCTGCGGTGTCTGAGCTCCATTATTTCCTAACCGATTACTTAACATGTTGGCCAGTGCCGTCTTGGTCTTCATGTTCATTTGCTGCGGGGTTTGTTGCGGCTGACCATCGGGAGCTGTGTATAAAAAAGCCAGTTAATAAGTGGCAAACTATTGTTATAAGCGCAGAACTGAACGACCCGCATATCTATAAGTATTATTTATTGTACCAATAACTCGTTTATTTTATTTCTTTTAATTATAAATATCGAAGAGTATCACCTTATGGCCAATATTTTGAGTAACTGATTACTTTATATGTTGATGGTTTTGGGCAATAGACATCCTAGGAATGAGAGTATAGAAATCCTACCTTCCCTTCTCTTCTAAATGGCCAATTTAAATAACTACTGTGTGCATTATTCTAAATAAAACAAGAAAATAAGGTAACTTCGGTCAGTCGATGTTTATATACCTTTGCAGATCATACCTATTAAATTACAAATTACAAAAATGTTAAATTGTAGATTTCAACAAACCAAATTATAGTGGTTTTCTTCTTGTCTACATTAACATTTTGTCCTTTTCTATGGCATAAATATATAAGTCGTCCGATTTTTGAAAAAAATAGTTGTTTGAAAGAGATATAATTGTCCAATCCGGCTGATTCAGACTTCTATACTAGAATCGGGCGAACAGACGAATATGGCTAGATCGACTCGTCTAGCGATGATGATCAAGAATATATATACTTTTTAGGGTCGGAAACGTCCCCTTCACTGTGTTTAAAACTTCTGACTAAGATCATTATACCCTCTGCAAGGCTTTAACAATTTTGGGGGCTGAGTAATAGGCTGTAATAGGCTGTATTTTCACTCACTTGTTGATGTCATGACCAGGGTTTGGGTCATTATGTTGGCATTTCCGGGAAGAACGCCCCCAGCGCCTGGAGTGGTGGGCGTGCCAGGAGCGGACTGCTGCTGCGGCTGTTGGACGATTGTCTGCTGCTCAATCAGCTGCCCGTTAGGCCCAGTCATGAGCTGCACCGTTTGCTTCCCCAGCTGCTGAGGTCCCTGCTGCTGGATGGGAATCTGCTGGACTCGCAACTGTTGGCGCTGCATCAGCATTTGCTGGTTGGGGTCATTGGGGTTAAAGGTCTGCTGCTGCGGCGACTGTTGCTGCTGCGGAGGTCCCACTCCCGGCTGCTGCTGAATCGGACTCAGGCCAGGAGTTCCGGCGCGTACTACAACCTGACGTTTGCCTTGTTGTTGCTGCAGCCAGAGCACCTGTTGCTGTTGGGTTAATCCAGGAGGCATTTGCTGCTGGACAATAATGTGACCGGGAGGAACAGGACCAGCATGTCGTGTTGAGACTATGTTTCCCGGTGCCCCGGGTCGTGGCTGGTAGGCAACCTGCTGCCGAAGCATTACCCGCGGTTTGTTTTGCTGATTTTGCTGATTTAACTTGGCGATGTATTCTGCTCTCTTGTGAACATCCAACGACATGAGATGCGTGTGCGTTTTCTCATCTACCACTATTTTCTGTTGCTGGGGCTGCTGCAATACCAGCTGTTGTTGTTGGCCAACCTGTGCCTGTTGCTGCTGTTGTTGTTGTTGGGGAGGCGGCAGTACGATCTGTTGCTGTTGCTGAGGAGGTTGCGGTTGCTGCTGCTGTGGCTGGCCGGGCCAAGAGGTTTGCGGGCGCAACCCACGCGGAACAAATTGCTGCTGTGTTTGCGGCTGCGGCGTGGTTGGTACGCTGGACAACGGAGATTGCATCCCCGGAGTTCCCGGAGTGCTGGGGGCCACCTGACCGCCAGCAGGGCTCTGAAAGAAATGAAGGAAACGTAATATACGTTAATAAACAATTACACAAGAGGAAGAGGATGAGCTAGAAAGTTTAAAAAGAAAGACAACAAATCAAAATTTTGGGTTTTAAATGCACTCACCTGGGGCGACCAATGCTGTTGTGGCATTTGCTGATGGTGTTGCGGAGATTGCTGCAGCAGCAGTTGTTGTTGTTGCTGTTGCGGTGGCGGCGTGCGTTGCGGAAGTTGTTGCGTGATAAGCTGCATTATTTGTTGTTGCTGTTGGGGATCGTTGGAAAGCTTCTGCTGCAAGATCTGCTGCTGTTGGGGCGCCTGCTGCTGTTGTATAAGGATTTGCTGCTGTTGCGGCCCCACGAGCTGTTGTTGCTGCTGCTGTTGCTGTTGTTTTTGCATCAATTGCTGTTGCTGTAGGTACTGCAAGCGCTGCGGATCGCTAAGAATTTGCTGATTCACAACAATCTGTTGCGGCTGCTGCATTTGCATCCTTTGCTGTTGTTGCTGCTGTGGTATAATCTGCTGCTGCTGCAACATTTGTTGTTGCTGCACAAGTTGTTGTTGGGTCTGATTGACCACGTAAACGTTTTGGCTTTGCGGATTTTGAGCCAAAATTTGCTGCTGCTGTTGCACGCTAAGCTGGTTGAAGTGCTGCTGACTGATAATAAATGTTTTTTGTTGCTGCTGCTGCTGTTGTGGCTGCTGAACTCCAAGAGTTTGCTGCTGGGATAATTAAAATGGAAAATTAACGTTTACTAGAAGGTTGAGGTTTTAGAAAAGACATTTATATCAAGAATTGGTAAAAATACGCCCTTTTATCAAATGCGCGTTGAACAAACATAAGAATAAACTAAACATCAGTAAATAAACTCAATAAGTAAAAAAATAATTAATCTTTCGAAAAAAAAGTGGAAAAATCCGAACTTTAAAAATCCAATTTTCCATGAATTTGGTCCATACCCAAGTTGTTTTATTCGGTAGGATGTAAACTTTAAGTTGGTACCCAGTTTGATTTTGCTACGTTTTTTTTTTTTTAATTTTTACGATATACAGAGCCGACTTACAGTCGACTAAAGACACATTTTTCATCTTTGTCGAGCTGCTGCGCTGCCATCACCTATCCAATCATATTGTCTGTATGGCAAAGTTAAGCTCTGATCTATTGACTTTAAAATTAAAGAAAACTGGCTTAATTGGGTGGATATTTGCCGAGAAATTAACATTTAACATTTTGAACTTTAAACAAGAAAGGAAGCTAGCTTCGGCCAGCCGAAGCTTATATACCCTTGCAGATAATTCCTATTAGTGACTAATTTTCCGATCGTTCCTATGGCAGCTATATGATATAGTAGTTCGATATTGATAAAATTAAAATCGAAATTCGAAAACATTTAAAAAGACTCATATCCCAGAGTAGAAGAGAATACAATAAATGTCAACGAAGCAATAATTTATTTCCTATTATATTCCCATTAATTTTCCGATCGTTCCTATGGCAGCTATATGATATAGTCGTCCGACTTTGAAAAAATTTTATTCGAAATTCAGAATTAGATAAAAAATGGCATTTCCAAAAGTAGGAGGTTCTAGGTTCAAAAACACCCAAGATATAATTTTTTTACATTTTTTTCCCCGATTATTCCTAGGGGAGCTATATGATATAGTTGTCCGATCCGGCTCGTTCCGACTTATATACTACCTGCAATAGAAAGAAGACTTTTGGGAAAGTTTCATCCCGATAGCTTAAAAACTGAGAGACTAGTTTGCGTAGAAACGGACGGACAGACGGACAGACGGACGGACAGACGGACATGGCTAGATCGACTCGTCTAGTGATGCTGATCAAAAATATATATACTTTATAGGGTCGGAAACGTCTCCTTCACTGCGTTGCAAACTTCTGACTGAAATCATAATACCCTCTGCAAGGGTATAAAAAAACTGTGCCATCGAAAACAAGAAAGGAAGCTAGCTTCGGCCAGCCGAAGCTTATATACCCTTGCAGATAATTCCTATTAGTGACTAATTTTCCGATCGTTCCTATGGCAGCTATATGATATAGTAGTTCGATATTGATAAAATTAAAATCGAAATTCGAAAACATTTAAAAAGACTCATATCCCAGAGTAGAAGAGAATACAATAAATGTCAACGAAGCAATAATTTATTTCCTATTATATTCCCATTAATTTTCCGATCGTTCCTATGGCAGCTATATGATATAGTCGTCCGACTTTGAAAAAATTTTATTCGAAATTCAGAATTAGATAAAAAATGGCATTTCCAAAAGTAGGAGGTTCTAGGTTCAAAAACACCCAAGATATAATTTTTTTACATTTTTTTCCCCGATTATTCCTATGGGAGCTATATGATATAGTTGTCCGATCCGGCTCGTTCCGACTTATATACTACCTGCAATAGAAAGAAGACTTTTGGGAAAGTTTCATCCCGATAGCTTAAAAACTGAGAGACTAGTTTGCGTAGAAACGGACGGACAGACGGACAGACGGACGGACAGACGGACATGGCTAGATCGACTCGTCTAGTGATGCTGATCAAAAATATATATACTTTATAGGGTCGGAAACGTCTCCTTCACTGCGTTGCAAACTTCTGACTGAAATCATAATACCCTCTGCAAGGGTATAAAAAAACTGTGCCATCGAAAACAAGAAAGGAAGCTAGCTTCGGCCAGCCGAAGCTTATATACCCTTGCAGATAATTCCTTTTAATGACTAATTTTCCGATCGTTCCTATGGCAGCTATATGATATAGTTGTTCGATATTGATGAAATTAAAATCAAAATTCGAAATCATTTAAAAAGACTCATATCCCAGAGTAGAAGAAAATACAATAAAAGTCAACGAAGCAATAATTTATTTCCTTTTATATTCCCATTAATTTTCCGATCGTTCCTATGGCAGCTATATGATATAGTCGTCCGATTTTGAAAAAATTTTATTCGAAATTCAGCATTAGATAAAAAATGGCATTTCCAAAAGTAGGATGTTCTAGGTTCAAAAACACCCAAGATATAATTTTTTTTACATTTTTTTCCCCGATTATTCCTATGGGAGCTATATGATATAGTTGTCCGATCCGGCTCGTTCCGACTTATATACTACCTGCAACAGAAAGAAAACTTTTGGGAAAGTTTTAGCCCGATAGCTTTAAAACTGATAGACTAGTTTGCGTAGAAACAGACAGACGGACAGACGGACAGAAGGACAGACGGACAGACGGACAGACGGACAGACGGACATGGCTAGATCGACTCGTCTAGTGATGCTGATCAAGAATATATATACTTTATGGGGTCGGAAACGTCTCCTTCACTGCGTTGCAAACTTCTGACTGAAATCATAATACCCTCTGCAAGGGTATAAAAAAGTTAGTGGTATTTTCGTGATCTATGAATTTGCCATCAATTGCTGTGGAGCATTTTGGCTGTAAACTAGGGTAATTAGAGTGACCAGAGGGTGCCATAAAGGACAAATAGTTAAAATAATCCATTTAAATTCGGAGCTTTTTATACCCGTTACTCGTAGAGTAAAAGGGTATATTGTATTCGTGCAAAAGTATGTAACAGCTAGAAGGAAGCTTTTCCGACCCCATAAAGTATATATATTCTTGATCAGGATCACTAGCCGAGTCGATCTAGCCATATCTGTCTGTCCGTCTGTCCATCTGTCCGTCTGTCTGTCCGTATGAACGCTGAGATCTCGGAAACTATAAAAGCTAGAAGATTGACATTTTGCATGCAGATTCTAGGAGTTCCTACGCAGCGCAAGTTTATTTCAAAAAGGTGCCACGCCCCCTCTAACGCCCACAATAGCTTATATACGATTTGAAAAATTTTAATATATCGGAAAAGTAGGAATGCAGTTTTGTTGTGTTTATCAATACCTATCGAAATGTAGAAAAAATTTTTTAAATCGGACCATTCGTTTAAAACTTATGCCTGATCAAAGTTTTATCTCCATCTCCCTAGCACTCCCTTTAGCTGAGTTACGTTTATTAGATAGTCGGGACACCAACCCTTTACCTGAGTGACGGGTATTTGATAGTCGGGACACCAACCCGACTATAGCGTTCTCTCCTGTTTAGAGCTGGCAGGCATCGCCGCTACAATTTTAAAATTGTATTGCTCCGTCTATCGAAAAGTATTGGGACCACTGACCATTTAAAGCGGAAATGTAGGCGGTAGAGAGGTTTTAGCGTTAAGTGCGTTTGACGGCGTTAGAGTAGGAGTTGCAAACTTTTATAAGGCCAATCCTTATAGCATTAAAACTGTGGGCGGCACAGCTTTTCGCAGATTGTGGGCGTTAGGGGGCCGTATCACCTTGATGAAACAAACTTTCGCTTCTGCTTGCGTAATGTCAATCTTCAAGCTTTAATATTTTCCCGTATCTCAGCGTTCATATGGACGGACGGACAGACAGACGGACATGGCTAGATCGACTTTATAGGGTCGGAAACGTTTCCTTCTACCTGTTACATACTTTTCCGCGAACACTCTACGGGTAACGGGTATACAAATTCACAACTAAAATGTACGGTGAAAATAAAAACCTGGAAATTACATATTTAATATATTGCATAAGCATACATACCTGTTGAGGTTGTTGTTGCAGTTGCTGTTGCTGTGGAAATTGGCCAATAATCTGTTGTTGTTGTTGTGGAACCTGTTGCTGCTGCTGGACATTGGTTGGAGGACGTTGTATCGTTTGCTGAATTATTCGTACTTGACCCCCAGCTCCAAGAGCAATTTGCTGCTGCTGTGTAAATTGAACTTGTTGTTGCTGCGCGTGCTGTTGTGGCATCTGCTGCTGAGGAAGCTGCTGCTGTTGCTGCTGCGCCGAGGGAAGTTGTTGCACTTGCGGTAGCTGCTGCTGTTGCTGCTGCGGCTGTTGTGTCTGTTGTTGAACCTGCAACATTTGCTGCTGCTTCTGCAGAGCCAAAGACATATGGCTTTGAATGATTTGTTGTCCCTGGGCCGTGGATGTGTTTATGACGTGGCGCTGGGTGATAACTTGTTGCTGTTGTCCAGGCTGAGGTTGTTGCTGTGTCAGGACCTGCTGCTGTTGTTGTTGTGGCTGCTGTTGCTGAATTTGCTAAATGGAAAAGTTTATTAATCTTTGCTTATTAATGTATTAAGTTTGTCGCAAGCACAATTGCAAATCCCAAAATATTAACGAGCACTAACCAACCCATAAACGAACAGAACAATCCTAGGTACCAGATATAACTGGCACTAGCCATATAACAAAATATGACAAGGAATAAGTTTTATTTTTCAATCAGAAAATAAAAATCAAAAAGTAAGCGGTATTTGTCAAGCGGAAAATAAAACTCAAAAAATAATCATTATTTCTAGAGCTGAAATAAAACACAAAATATAATCATTAATTTTTGAGATTTATAAAAAACTCAAAAAATAATCATTACTTTTTGAGATTTATAAAAAACTCAAAACATAATCATTAAAAACGGAGTTTTTTGATAAAACTTATCCCCATTAAAACTTTTGAGCTGTTGGGGCCGGTGGGAAAAAATGCTCCCTCGCATTATTCTAGTTGTGTTCCTATTGAAAATACGCGTTGAATGATGCTCCGCTCAAAAGTTCTACCCAAAAAAGATGATTTACTTCTTCTTCCCAAAATGAATTTAATTCTGTTTGTCAGTCTGTCCCAAAACCTTGATTTAAAGTTTTGAAAATTTTATATGGTGTTAAAAAAATCTATATAAGAAACTGTAGTTCTACCACTTTTGGAAAAACTGGCTAGTTTAGCGGGAAAACATTGACATTTTGGAAGGCCGTAACTTCTTTACTACTAAAGATGCAGACTGCACTATTCCTCGTTTTATAGGTATTTTGAAATACTATAAACGCCTTCTAAACGTAATTTGCCTAAATACAATTTTTTAAAAGTTGTAACAAAACCAATATTTTTAAAAATTATTTTGATAGTTTTTTTTTCTTCAAAAACGGCGATTTTCTTTAATCTTTTCTCATTTGGCACGCTGCAATATAAAATGCCTATGAAGGCATTTTTAGAAAGTGTATTTAATGAAGTGTAATAATGTTACGTCAGAACTTTTGTGTGTTGAAAGTGCGATCGTCACTAGTTTCTTACCTCGTTAAGAGGTGTTTTTATTTGATTTAATTCAACACCAACCACAAATTTACTAAGTGAAGCAAAAATGTATCATAATCCACTGCTATTGCAAACCCAACTGATTAAAAATCAAAAATCTGACCTCCATCAAATGTAAAGCCAAAAGTGGCAGTGATTCACACGTAATATAAAATCGTTGTTACCCATTGAACGGAAGTGGTTAGTTTTCTTACAGTTTTATACTCTATGTTAGCTTTATATAAATAAATAAAATATAAGTGAATAAATATTTGTTTTATAATTTACTTGGGGATTTTGTTGTTGCTGTGGCTGCTGTTGTAAGGTGGGCGTGGTAGGTTGTTGCTGCAGTGGAGACTGTCTTGGCGACGGTGTGTGCTGCTGTTGTGGTTGCTGTTGCTGCTGCGGCTGCTGTGCCATATTCTGCTGCTGTGGTTGCGGTGCCATTTGCTGTTGCTGCTGCAATTGTTGTTGCTGCTTTAATTGTTGTTGCCTCATTATCAGGGAGTCCTGATTGCTGCTCAATGCAGAACGGCTTAGCACTTGAGCGACTTGAACAGGATCCGTTGGGTCGATGGGCTTCTGCTGGGAGAACGCCTGCTGCGGCTGAGCGGCATGTCCTGCCACAGCCTGATGCTGATGCAGCTTTGCTTGCATTGGTGGAGTTTGGGAGATTTGGGGCGACTGAGGAGAAATGTGCTGCGGACTCTGTTGCTGTTGCTGCTGTTGTTGCTGGGCCAATTGCTGTTGCTGCTGCAGTTGCATGCGCTGCTGCTGATGGACGGGCTGTTGAAAGGGCATTTGTTGTTGTTGTTGCTGTGGGGACATCATAGGGGTCTGTGGCTGCTGCGGCGATCCCATCATGTGCTGCTGGCGATTCTGTTGCATTTGTTGTTGCTGCTGCCGCAAGTGATGTTGCTGTGCGTTCTGTGGCGAGGGCGGCGGCGGCGGAGTCATCTGTGGAGCTGGCGATTGCAATTGGCGCGGCGACTGTGGAGGCAACATATTGCTAGTAGCATGATGCTGTTGCTGCTGCAACGATGGGGAGGGCGTACTTGGTGGCATTACTGGCGAACGGTTTTGCACCATCCGTGGCGACTGTTGTTGCTGCAGATTCTGTTGCTGCTGTTGTTGCTGCTGCATTTGCATCTGCAATTGTTGTTGGTTCTGCAATACTTGTTGCAGCTGTTGCTGAATGTGTCTCTGCTGCTGTTGCTGTTGTGGGGTTAGCGCTTGTCCGCTTTGAACGATTTGTTGCAGCTGCATTTGATTCTGGTTCAAAATCTGTTGCTGCCGCAATAGGTGTTGGTGTATGATTTGCGGCGAAACGGGTACAGATTGTTGTTGTGGCTGCTGAACAACTTGCTGTTGAACTATTTGCTGCTGCTGCACTATCGTCTGCTGCTGACCCACTTGTTGCTGCACCACCTGCTGTTGCACTATCTGCTGATGGTGCTGAGGAGATTGCACAGGCTGAGGCGTTGTGGATGGTGTTCGTGGTGTATGCCGACCTGTTGGAGTTGTTGGCATTCTGGGCGACTGCTGCTGCTGTTGAAGTTGCTGGGGGTGCTGCTGTGGATGTTGTTGTGGGTGCTGCTGTGGAAGGGGCTGAGGAAGCTGCTGTGGAAGGGGCTGTGGGTGCTGCTGCGGAAGTGCCTGCGGATGCTGCGGTTGCTCCTGCTGCATGAGGGTCTGCTGCTGCTGCTGAATAATTTGAATTTGTTGCTGTTGCTGAGACTGCTGCTGCGTATTTTTCATTTGCCTCTGCTGCTGCAGGATATTTTTGATCTGCTGCTGATTCTGTGGCTGCTGTTGTAGATTGGCGGGTATAATCTTTTGCTGCTGAATTATTAGTTGTTGTTGGTGCTGCGGGTGTGGTGCTGGTCCAGGTGCCTGAGGACCGCCTTGTTGCAACTGGTGCGGGGATTGCTGTGCTGGCTGCTGGGCCTGTGGCTGGGGGCGCACAAATACCACCTGCTGCTGGGCGGGCACGGGCAACTGTTGCTGTTGGATTTGTTCGGCTGAGGCCTGCAACTGAGACTTAATACTCGCGATACTCTTGGCAGCTGCGCTGTCCTCGCCAAAGCCAAGGATATCCGACAAGGTGGATGTTGCAGTAGCCGGCTGCTGGATAATCTGTGGTTGTTGTTGCTGTTGTTGTTGCAGCTGTTGCTGCTGCTGTTGTTGCTGTTGCTGCTGCTGTTGCTGCTGCTGTTGTTGCTGTAGTTGTTGCTGCTGCTGTTGTTGTTGCTGCTGCTGCTGTTGTTGTTGTTGGTGCAGCTGTTGTTGGTGTTGCAATTGTTGTTGCTGTATCTGTTGTTGCTGAGTGGCCTGCTGCTTCTGGGTCCGCTGCTTTTCAATGGGCTTCAGTAGTCTCGGATGATAATTCTCCACCGGCATGCAGTTCTTGTACTTGAGACTGTCCGTCACCCAGTCAGGTGTCACAATGATGATGGCATTCTTGGGCAGCGCCAGCGCCTTGTTGTAGATACCACCGTTGGCAGCTCCGCATACCAGATGCGTATTGGTGGCCCCGAAGCTGTGCGTCACGACGGCACCGTGGTAAGTCAGCATGGCGTAGAGGCGCCTACGATCACCGGCCACCACGTTAGTGATGGCCACCCGAATGCCGCGCATGAGCCGCAGCTGACTGGGACTCGGATCGAAGGCTCTCGTCGAGGCCATTCGGCCCAGTTTGGCGCTGTGCACGATCCATTGCTCCGTCACGGGAATTGCGCTGTACAGGTCCAGGTTCAAGGACAACTCCTCCTCGTTGTAGTTGGCGGCGCATATCATATGCGTGATCTGATCCGACAGGAAGATCTTCGATTGCGCACCCCCGCCTTTGAGAAAGCGCTCGATCTGCGGGGCAAAATCATAGTATTTAATAAAATGTATAAATATTATTAAACATATTATTAAGAGGAAGAAACTTTAAACTCTGAATTCCCATACATTTTCAAGGTTACAATCAGGGACCGTAACAGTTATAACTTATAAGTTTTACTTTAAAAGTCATCGATTAATCGTTATTCACCACCTTTTATTTATAAGTCATGAAGTAACTGTTATTTCAGACTTTAAAAAGTCAGAGAATAACAGTTATTTTCTGACCAAAAAAATAAAAGTCATCCGTAACTTTTATTTATGACTTTTATAATAAAAGACTAAAAATAAATGTTATTTTTTGACTAAAAAAATAAAAGTCAATATAACTCTTATGAAAAGACTTTTACTAAAAAATCATTAAATAAATTTTATTTCGTGATCGAAATTGGAATTGGAATTTTAAAGGTTGCAATTTGTACTTATACACATGGATTCTTCAACATAATTAGATCGCGAATTCTTCAGACCTAGAAGAACCAGTAATGATCGCGAATTTTTCAGACCAAGAGGAACCAGTAATGACTTTAAATCGTACTTTAACTTTAACATGCGGACGGGAAAACTGGCCTTACAGTGATAAAGGCATACATACAGACGACTAAACTAAAATGTTTTTTATACCCTTGCAGAGGGTATTATAATTTCAGTCAAATGTTTGCAACGCAGTGAAGGAGACGTTTCCGACCACATAAAGTATATATATTCTTGATCAGCACCAATAACGGAGTCCATCTAGCCATGTCCGTCTTTCCGTTTCTATGCGAACTTGTCTCTCAGTTTTAAAGCTATCGCGATGAAACTTTCCCAAAAGTCTTCTTTCTATTGCAGGTAGTACATACGTCCGAACGAGCCGGATCGGACGACTATATCTTATGGCTCCCATAGGAATAATCCAAAAAATAATAGAAAAAAACATTGTAACTATGTAGGAAGTAGCCGTTTAATAAATATATAAGTATTTATTTTAAGTGCAAGAGTAAACTTCGGCTTGCCGAAGTTAACTTCCTTTCTTGTTTTAAATTGTATTATAAGATATTCAACAACAGAAACATCTCGATAATAAACAGTAGAAGGGTATTAAAATCTCTTCTTTTCGTTCGCCGCGAAAAACCAAAACAAAATCAGTTGGTTTCGCACCAATACAGCCTCAAATACACAAGCACACTCACGGCAATTTGCCGGCAACATTTATGGCGCGCATTTGGCAAGGTGCCGGGTCACCCTGTCCGCCCGCACTCCGAGCCACCCTGTGCAACGAGCACAGACGCACGCACACTCACACACGCACAATGCAAGTACAGCAACAGCGGAAGATTCGTTTTGCGGATTTACCTCTTCGTCCAGGTTTCCCAGCACAAAGTAAATCACATCCTCGAACAGTTTATCGCTTATCTTGAGATTTTCCATGGCGCCGCCGTTTGCTTGGCCACTTGCACTTCTCTGGCGGCGCTAATTTCACTTTTGCTTTTGTTATTGCTGCTGCGGCGGCTGCTCGTGGGCATCTACATTTCAGCGTGTTTTCTCGTCTCGGCGCTGGTTTTTCCCGCTCGCAAACTTCGGAAAACGTTAGGCGGCACGGAGCTTATCGCGAAGGGCATTCCAGATGCTATTTAAGGCGGAAAAATTGCATTTAAACTTCAATTTTTCTCGTTTTATCACCGCTGCTCCTTCCGTCTAGAGCTGAAACCCAAATCGATGTTTATTTAAAACTATCGATATTTTCAGAAATTCAGTGCCGATGTTTTTCCCCTGCAGCTATCGATTTTAAAAGAGAACAACAAAAACTGGTGAAGAACTTGGAAAAGGACCTTTGCGGTAAGTCGATTCTGGTTGATAACTTGGATTGAATCCGTTTCACTGTGGGCCAAAAAGAGACTTTCTTGGCTAAAAATTATCATTTAATT
The DNA here is from genome assembly GCA_037075205.1 of Drosophila prostipennis. Lineage (NCBI taxonomy): Eukaryota > Metazoa > Arthropoda > Insecta > Diptera > Drosophilidae > Drosophila > Drosophila prostipennis. The sequence goes on along the minus strand of JBAMCJ010003209.1, from coordinate 1,341 downwards.
ATTAAATACTTGATTAAAACTTAAACCAAGAGATGTCAGTTGGATACAATTAAATGGGATATTTTGAAAACAGCATGAGAAATGTTACCACGACATTTAGAAATCGGCCCCTTAAGTTAGCAAATCAGACAGATCCTAAGGGCACGAGATGTCTCATTATTGTGTGACGCAATGTGTAAAACACACATTCAAAAAAAGAAAGAAAATACTGAACTGTCCCGTATTTATGATATTTAGATTTGTTACTAGCCAATTTGAATAACAAATTCCCTTCTCCGAATGTTTTCGATCTAATTAGGCGCATTGCCACTCAGACACTTATCATTTAAGTAAACATTTGTATGGCACATCTTCATATTCAGTTGTTAGGTTAGCGCCCCAGGAAATCATCACATTTTTAAGTAGTACGTACATACATTTATTTTAGCTCTGCTGGTTTTACAAATTGGTTTTAACTCGACAGTTTGGCTTTCGCATCAAAAATTTAACTCTGCAAGCAGCAGATGCCTATTTTATTCAAAGAAATTCCTTCAACAGCTTATGATTGGGTGCTTTTTTAAATTGAAATATTTTCCATGTAATATGGACGATTTTTGAAAACTATTAAGCCAACGTAAATTATAAGAAGTTGAGGGAATCCCTGTAATGTACGAGAACAGTGTGTTTGTGGGTCTCCAACTTAAATTTATTATGCTCGTAATACTTACAGCTACGTACGATCAGGGTAAGTTATGTTAATGTTACGGAGATAGAGATATATATAACTGTGGCCAAAAATTACGCGCTGCCCGGCTCGCTGTCTTCGCTTCCCCGGCCTGAGAGTTGGACTGATTACGGGATCTTGAGATTGGCCAGTGCGGTAGGCGTTTAAAGTTTAGGGGGAAACGGAACGGGGAGCTAGAAATTCAGTTTAAACTTTCGCGAAATGCCTGCACAATCCGGCAGCAGCCATCTTAGCATTAGGGGTTTCTTTAAAATTAGGTATATAGAGCATTTGAAGTGGGAACGGGGAACATGCTGCAGTTGAGGTTGTGGGTAGAGTAGACGTGAGAGGTGAGTAAATTAGCTCGTCGCCGGGAACTTGTTACAGGGTTGGATGATCGAAGTCTTGCGCGCCGGCACGGTTTCGGGCGTGGGAATGGCCTCCCCGGTGGTAACCTTGTTGGCAAAGACCTGCTTGACGCCGCCACCCTTCTGTTTGGCCATCTGGTAGTCTCCCGAGTCGAAGAATTTTTGCTGCGGGGTAGAATGTAATTATATATTAGAGTGCGGATAGCGAAATGTTCAGTGTAACACAGGTAGTGTTTTTAGGTTTTAAAATGCTGATTTCAATGTACATAT